>BDIP01000381.1:7617-20366 GCA_003568945.1 Kipferlia bialata
ATCTTTTATCTCTCTATTTTCCCCCCCCCCCCCCCGTGTACCTCTCTCACCCCCAGAACACTTTTGTGGGCCAGTCTGTGGCTGCCTCTGGTGACTGGATGGTTCTAGGGACCAGAGACAACATGGCATACGTATACAAGAGGGCCCCTGACGGCACCTGGGGCTACGCCGACTCTCTCTCCTCTGGGGGTGACGGTGGCACCACCTTTGGGTGGAACGTGGCCATGTCAGACGACTGGATGGCAGTGACATCCTCCCAGGCCACGGTGGATTCGTATAGCAACGCAGGCAAGGTGTACCTCTACCAGCTCAGTGCTGATGGCACCTACTGGGCGTACCAGCGCTCTGTAACAATGCCCACACTCGAGGCCAGCGTCTGGTTCGGTGCCAGCCTCTCCCTCAGCGGGGGGCACCTGCTAGTGTCCACCAACAACACCGCCCGGATCTTCTACGCCCATGTGTCAGGGTCTGTGGCTATAGAGCTGGCAGACGTGTCTGCCTATGACGGGGAGACCTTCACCGGCAGTAGGGTAGCAGTGAGTGCTTCGGTGGACGGGGCATGGGCAGCAGTCCTCTGCAGTAACCACGTCTTCCTCTACGACCTGTCCGTCCCTGGGTTCGAGACTGCCCCAACCTATAGTGACAAGCACGAGTGGGGCACAACCGCCCTGTACCTGGGTCTAGACATGCTCAGCGTCAGTGGCAAGATGATTGTGGGCTCCTCTACACAGTCTGGGTTTGATGTCTATGTGTACAGTGGAGGTACCTGGGTGAAGAGTGGACACACTACCAATGCGTCCTGCATGATGACTGCACTGTATGGCTCCACAGCTGTGTGTGCTCACAACGGCTATGTCTCTGTGTACGTCATATTTGAGAGTGGCTATACCTCTGCGCTCAGATCCCTCACCCCCACCACCTCGGGTGACCCCCACTCCATAGCCCTCTCAGAGAGTGGTCTGTTCCTGGGTGCAGGGTATGTGGACACAGATGCGGTGAGTGACAACGGAGGGGTGTACGTGTATCACGCAGACCTCCCCTATGTTGGACCAACCACACTCAAGATGACCCTTGATGCCACACCGACCTTGCTGCAGCCCAGCGCAGGTACCCTCCCCCTCTCACGTTGTCTATCTGTTCTGTATTTGTGGGTGTTCCCACGCGTCCTTAGTTCTACTCTGCTATGTAGTTGCTGTATATACTGCCGACCCCCCCCCCCTCTCTCACCCCAGCTGCCAACTCCAGTGTGGGCGTGTCCTCTGCGGATGGCCAGTGGCTGGTGATGGGAGGGTATGGTGTCAACTCCCTCAACGGAGCAGTCTATATGTACAGGAACACCTATGACACCTCGACCGAGTCCTGGGTGCCCTCTCTCTACCAGACCCTCTCTCCCCCCTCCGGGGCTGTACCCTCTGGTACCACAGACCTCCGCTTCGGTGCGAGTGTCTCTGTTTCTGGGGACAGACTTGCTATCGGGACTAGTTTTGAGAAGGTTGATCTCCTTCTGTCGGTAGGAGCTGTGTACACATACACCTTTGACGGCGAGTGGTGGGTGGAGGATGCAAGGATAGTTCCTGCCTCCCCCGTCGCCGAGACCAGGTGTGGCGTCTTCGTTGCCATTCAGGTGAGGGTGGAAAGACTGCCTATCAGAGGGGGATCGTAATTGTATAGACCGGGTCATTACTCTCTCTCTCTCTCTCTGTCTGAGCTATGTCTGACCCCAGGATGACCGTGTATTCTTCAGGTGTAGCAACGGCGACATCCACATGGCCACCTGTGTCGATGGGACCTGGGGCACTCCCTCGGTCATCCTCACAGGGTGGCAGTACGCACAGGTTGGGACTGATACATTATCATACCCTCTCCTCTGCTCCACCGTGTTTCTATCTCTTTCTCCTATGTATTTGACATATGTTTCGTCTGACCATCAGTTTGCCCTGTCTGGCGACACCTTCGCTCTGTTTGGCATCAACGACCTCCACATATACGACATGTCAGTGGCCAATTGGGAGTCCAACGCTCCGGCGTTCAGTGAGAACCATGGGTTCTGCACTGCACTGGGCAGCACCTCCTGGGGCATTGGTGCCGTCGACATGGACTCTGGTGCAGGCAGGGTTGTGTATGGGGTGGGAGCGGGTACCGTCCGTGTATCCTACTACGATGGTAGTACCTGGGTGCAGGAGAACACGTTCTCTCTCACAGCGCAGCAGGTGGCACTCCGTGGCTCCACCATTGCACTGGGGTCAGCCAACAGCCTCGCCGTCTACAGCCACTCCCAGGTGCTGGGGTGGGTCTCTGTCAATTGGGTGGACCCAGGCACCAACGGCTCCCCCTGTGCCTCTCTCTCCGTGTCTGAGTACGGCCTGTACATAGGGGCAACGGGACTCACTTCCCCATCTGCAGCTGCAGGCGGTGTCCAGGCATACTCCTACCTCCTACCCTCCTACTCGGACTCCTCTTCTCTTCTCACAGAGCTCTCTGGGGTCCCAGCTGTCATCGCCCCCTCTCTTGTGGCCGGTGCAGCGGTAGGGTCTGAGATATCTGTAGATGGGGAATGGCTGGCGATTGGTGCCCCTACCGACTTTGAGCGTGGTCTAGTCTACATGTACAGGAGGCAGGACGACCTCTCATACGAGTACTTCGAGACCCTGTCCTCAGCCTCCTGGTCAGATGCCAACACAGGCTGGCAGGGGGGAGGGTACTTCTCCTTCGGGTACAGCGTGTCTGTGTCGGGAGACAGGTATGATACTTAGTACCAGCTTCACTATATCCCAGTATTGTCATAATAGACTCCTTTTCCATGCCTCACCAACAGGGTGGCCATTGGAGCGCACCTGTCTGCCCCATACGGCACTGCCTATGCTGGAGCAGTGTATACATTTACCTATGATGCCACTAACGGATGGGAGACGGAGGGCCTTCTCACCGAGCCTGAACTGACGTCTGGTCTCAGGTTCGGCTCCCACGTTACACTGTCTGGGAGCACTCTAGTGGTACAGTGCGGCGAGTCAGGCACTGAGGCCTCAACTGTCTACACGATCACCAACGGTGGGGTGGGAGTATGGGGCAGCTGGAATCAATTGACACAGCCCGCCGGCTACAATGCCGCGCTGAGTGCCTATTCTAAGGATAGCAGGGTGTCGATGAGCGGAGACTGGGTAGCTGTGACAGGAGAGACTGTGCTAGCGCTATACGACAAGTCACAGCCCAGTTGGTACAACACCGAGCCCCAGACTCTGTACCATGGGCTGGGCGAGTGGCCTGCCAGTGTGTCTATGGATGCCTACAGTGGCAGTGGGAGAGTGGTGCTGGGGTCAACGTCCGGGTCTGTCACTGTGTACACACTGAACTCTGGTACATGGGAGCTTGAGGGTACTATCAGTACAGGTGCAGCTGAGCACGTGTCTCTGTATGGGACCACCCTCGCTGTTGCCACGTCCACTAGTGTTGATACATACGCACACGACGGGACTGACTGGTCTCTCCTCCTCACCCTACACCCCTCTGCTGCCCCCAGCGATGTAGTTGTATCAGAGTACGGGTTGCAAGTGGGTGCTGCCACCTTCGGCGATGCCGGCGCCGTATACGTCTACCCCTGCACCCAGATACCTGCCTCTCTTCCCAACACTGTGGCCAACCAGCTGACAGTTGGACCAGACCTTAGACAACCCTCTGCCACCGCTGGTGATGCCGTTGGGGTGTCTATAGCAGCAGAGGGAGACTGGATGGCCGCAGGTTCCAATGCATCTGGGGGCGCTGTACACATGTACCAGATGCAGGCTAATGGGGTGTACAACCACAAGCAGATAATCACAGGCACTACTGGGTCAATGTTCGGTACCAAACTGGCCATGTCCGGCACGACACTAGCAGTGGCTGCCCCGCTGGAGACAGTTGATGGCGATGCCAATGCCGGTGTGGTGTACGTCTACTTACTTAACGAGAGTGGCGTCTGGGGACACCAGGCTACCCTCGTTGGAACCATGGCTATGGGAACTACTGAGAAGTTTGGGACACGCATCGCCCTGTCCGGGGATACCATTGTTGTGTCTAGCCAGGATGACATGGTGTACTACTTCACCAGAACAGGGACATGGTGGTCAGAGGCAGTGGAGATTGTGGAGCCTGAGGTATGGTGTCGCTCTATGTTATATATCTGCATACATAATATATTGGATTCAATACCCTTACAACCAGGCTGGTGTTTCGTTCAACCAGACCCCTGCGCTGGCGATGTCGGATCACTGGCTAGCCATCCTGGGCTACAACAGCCTGTTCTTCTACGACGTCTCCCATCCCGACTGGCACGCATCCCCCTACCAGTCCTTCTCAGGCTTCTCCGACTGGTCAGACTCATCCCTCTGGGTATCCTTGGACATGTACAGTGGATATGGCAGGGCAATCGTTGGCAGCAAGGTGCAGTGCTGTCCCGAGGTGTATGCCCTGTCAGAGGATGGGGTGTGGGCCAAGGAGGAGTGGCTGGAGAACATGCCCGTCTGGGGTGATGCCACGGAGTGTGCCATATATGGGGAGACCCTCGCTATAGCGTCCTCCCACGGTGTTGACGTGTATGCCTATGACGCCTCTGCCACCAAGGTGTGGGACATCGTATCCAGCCCTAGGCCCAACCTCAATGCGGTCACCGGTGGTTTGGCCCTTACCCAGCACGGTATGGTGGTGGGTGCACCTGGTATACACAACACAGGCATCGCTGCCGGTGGGGTCTACGTGTACACACTCGACTACCCATACTCTGGACCTGCACTCTCCCAGTCCGTACCTGAACTATTTGGGTCCCAGCCCTACCTCCTCAAGCCATCATTTGGCAATGCCCGCTTTGGGATGTCTGTTTCATCTGACGGGGATTGGGTAGTCACTGGGTCCCCCTATGAAGGTACTGGTATGGCATATGTGGGGAAGCATGCATCTGACGGGTCCTGGCTCTACAGCGAAGAGTTCACTGCTCCCGATACTTCTGTCGCCAGCTCCAATGGATACTTGGTCTTTGGCTGGAGTGTAGCCATATCCGGCACTCGGATGGTTGTATCTGCCACATATGAGCAGGTTGACGGGGTCGATACTGTAGGTGCCGTGTATACATACACCCTCGACCATGCTACCGACACCTGGTCTCTGGAACAGACCATATACGGTCCCACTGGGTGCAACCAGTTTGGCCTTCAGCTTGCTCTGTCAGGCAGCGATATGCTCATTTCGAGTTCGCATGCCGTGTACCGTTGCCGTCACAACGGTGTTGAGTGGGGGACACCGATGGCTCTGGCTGAATCCTACGATGGTGCATTCTCCTCCCAACCCATCAATGTCACCCTTGATGGAGGGTGGGCGGCTGTCCAGACCCTGGCCTATATCTTCATGTACGACACCACCCTGATTGATTGGCACCTGCTGCCTGTACAGCTGATAAACCAGTGGTATTTGTCTGGCCCGCACCTCTCCCTAGACATGTCCAGTGGCAGGGGCAGAGTGTCTGCAGGGGTGGATGTTGCTACGGGCACGGATGTGTACGTATTTCAGCTTAGCGAGACTGGGATTTGGACATATGAGACGTTATTCCCAGTCCGCCCCTGTAAGGGAGTTGCGCTGTATGGAGACATGCTAGCCGTTGGAACCGATTCCACTGTCTACCTATATGAGACTGGTGACGACGGGACTTGGCAGGACGTAGGGACAGGTGGTGCCCACACGCTGTCCCCCCTCATGACTAATGGGATGGGATCACTGCACCTCTCCCAGCATGGTCTGTTTGTGGGGTGTGACAGGGTAGATGCACAGTATGATGGACTGGTCTACGCCTACCCCATCGACCTTCCTGCCAAGTACAGCCATGCCTCCATGCCGTCTCCCTATCCAGACACATTCAAGTCCTGGGACAACCCCCACCCGTTCAACATCGCTGTTGACGGAGAGTGGGCTGTGATGGGCGCTCCTTATGAGTATGCAGAGAGGGGAAGGGCATTCGTTGCTCGTAGACAGGCTGACAACTCCTGGGCGGAGTTCCAGACCCTGGTACCTAGGACCGCGGACGTATCCTCCCCCAGGGGCATAGACACTCTGATGTACGGACACTGGGTGGCTGTATGTGGAGACTACATCGCGGTGGGACTGGTTAACGCCAAGGTTGACTCTGTCAACTTTGTGGGCTCTGTCCACATATACAAGGCGGGTGCCACAGAGTTTGAGCTGGACTCCGTCTCTCTGCCCCCTGCGACACACAGGGGAGGGGACCCCATCGTATACTTTGGGATACACCTCGCCATGTCTCACTCAACCCTTGTGATAGGTGGGGTTGGTGCTGTCTATGTGCAGAGCCTGGATGACACTGGGACCTGGGGTGCAGTGTCCGTGCTCAAAGAGCCAGTGACAGACTGCTATGTCTCTGGGGATGTGAAGCTTGATGCCGACGGGGACTGGGTCGCAGTGCTCACTGCCACCCACATCTACATGTACGTGACTACCAAGGCAGACTGGTCGACAAGTGATCCCTACCAGGCTATCGAGCACGACATTGTCGTAACCTGTTGGTTCTGTGGCACTATCTCGCTAGACATGTCGAGTGGGCCTCTGGGCAGGGTTGCCATTGGCGTATCTGATGGTGCCACCACAGAGTCCCTAGCTGTCTACGCCCTGGTACGCGATGAGTGGCAGCTGGAGAACAAGTTCGACGGTGTGGCTACAACCAACGGAAGCGTGTCCCTCTATGGCGACACTCTTGCCATAGGCACAGACAGTGGTATATCTCTGTTCACGTATGACACCAACAACTGGGTGCCCTCAGTCACAGTACACCCAGAGGTCGTGTACGGCGGTACATACGTCTCTACCATAGCGCTCTCTGAGGGTGGTATCTTGGTGGGTCAAGTTCACGGCGAAGGTGCCCTCTACTGGTACCCAGTCAACTTGCCAGGGACCGAGCGACCTGCTGCTCTGGAGTCCTTCCTAGACGACCTCGTTGTAGACCCCACCCTCCTCTCCCCCACTTCGTCGTCTGAGCCCCAGACAGGGCGTAGTGTCGACATGGATGGGGATTGGTTGGTGGTCGGTGCCCCTCGGGAGGATTCCACCGATAACAGCGGCAGAGTGTACATATACAAGTGGGATACAACCACTGGTGACTACGCCTACCACTCCCAGCTGGACCCCCCTGGATCTGCCATCCCGTCCTATACCAACGACGACAGCAGGGCCCAGGTGATGTTTGGGATATCGGTGTCCATCTCACAGACCTCCCTCGCTGTAGGTGCCTCCGATACCAAGGTCACCAACGACAACGTGGGCATGGTGTATGTGTATGACCTTGTAGCGGATGTGTGGACACTCGCTCATGAGCTGGTCCCACCCTCTACCAACACATACTTCGGGAGCAATGTCTCTCTTGAAGGGAGTAACCTAGTTGTTGCCGGCCACAATACCCTCTACACATTCCAGCTGGTCACGAATGTGTGGAGTAGCTATATATCGGTGGCTGCCCCCTTCGCCAGTTGTTTCGACTCAAGTGGCCGGAGTTCCACGAGGGTCTCTCTCAGTGACAACTGGGCTGCTGTGGTCACAATGACCCACCTCATGCTGTTCGACATGACTGACAGCGACTGGCACACCAACGCCCCTGCGTTCTCAGTCGATCTTGGTGGTGTCAGCAATGTACTCGATGTTTCCATTGACATGAGTGCTGGTAGGTGCGTTCTTGCAATAGGTGACCCCGTTGAGAGGTATCTGCAGGTGTATGCATACAATAACGACACATGGGCGCTGGAGCAGACACTTCCCATGGTGGAGGGGATGCGTGTAGCAGTGTATGGGAGTGTGATTGCCGTTGGGTGTGCAAATGAGGCTAGGGTATATGCTTACAGCGAGTACTCTGGCAGGTGGTACCTGGCATACAGTATGGACCTTGACTCCTCCCCCACTGCCGTATCTCTCTCAGAGTACGGTATGGCGATAGGTGCTTCTGGGTATCTCTTTTCTACTGGCGCTGTGTTCGTATATCCTGCCGATGTCCCTGCTGCATCCTCCACCGACACCACCCCTGCCTCCATGTCCTGTACAGTCTCTGCCATGCAGACAAGGGAGGTGGCATTCATGAGGTTGCGTCTCCACGCCAGTGATGGATCAATGGTGAGGGTGATTCCAGAGGGGTATGTACCGCACTACGCCACCTTCAACGAGAGTGACTACCCTGTGCACTGTGGGCCTGGGGGTGAGTGTACCCTGTCACTGGTGGCCCCTCTGACCGCGGGAACCTACGCGATGTCACTGCACGGGGGCAAGACTGCGACAGACGTCAGTCCCCTCGACGCCCTTGGTCTGAGTACCAATATCGTGGTGTCCGGCATTGACTATCCACATATGACAAGGATGTATGCCCCAGCTGACCCTTTCACCAGAGGGTCTGGAGACTCTGGCCTGGTCGATACTCTACTAGACGCTGAACCAGGTACACTGATACTTTCATGTCACTTTCCTTGTTCTCCATAGCCGTTGTGTGACTTCCAGTCGACTTGTGTTTCTCTGAGTTCATTATTCGACTCGTCCCTCTCACCCTAGGTCTGGTGGTGACTGTGTATGACTGCAACATCGCAACAGACAGTGAGCTACATGCATTCAGGTGGAACGGGACTGCCTACGCTGCATCAACCTTCTCCAACTTTGGCTGCCACCCTGAGAGCCTGTCTGTCAGTAATGGAGTGGCCCTTGTGGGGTGCCCTACGACGGATGTGGTGGGCATAATTGATGTGGCAGAGGATTCTTTTGGGGACATTCTAGGTACGGACTTCTCTATTCTCTCTTGTACAGTACACTCTCTCACCACCAGGCTATGTCCCTCTCCCTGGTAGTAGCGGGATCAACTTTGGGGCTCTGGTTGCCCACTTTGGAGACTGGCTAGCAGTGGCATCCGATGATGACGTCCATGTGTTCCACTATGATCTATATGCTGGCTGGAGATACACACAGTCCCTCTCCTACGGCATTGACACCGTAGCGTCTTTGGCGATGCATAGCGGGTACGCTTCCGTTGTGGTATCCCTCTTCTTCTGTGTTCATCTCTAATACCCTAGGTACTTGGCTCTTGGCCAGCCCACAGAGGCAGGGGATGGCTTGGTTCGTGTATACGCCTTAGACTCCACCTGTGGTCTCTTTGAGTTGATGGACACTCTGTCCATGAGCCAGGGAGGCTTTGGGTCTGCCCTGTCCCTTGATGCAGACTGGCTAGCCGTACATGCCACAGAGGCAGATGACAGTGGGTCGGTGTACCTGTTCCAGAAGGACGGAGAGCACTTTGTGCACCAGCACACACGCACACACCAGCTGAATGGTGTCTCCAGTCTCTCTGCCGGTGACCTGTTTGGCGCTGGTGTTACCTTGTCTGGTGCCCAGATGATAGTGGGGTCTCCCCTCATGTCCTGCTGGGGTGTCGGGGCAAGTGAGAACGGTGGTGCTATGATATACCCTAATGCTCACAGCGCAACTGCCAAGCTGTACAGTCACTTGTGGGTCGGGGGCAGTGACACAAGGGTGACCGAGGTGGCACTGGTCGGCGGCTATGCTGTTAGTGTTGGGTCCTACAGTGCAAGGGAGATCCAGCTGTGGGTACCCACCCCAGCCCCTGACTCCGTGACTGTCACCCCAGTCGACACCGTTGTGCCACTGGCACCCGTTGCATTCACAGTCTCTCTCGAGGCTGGTGGCGCTGCCCTCTCCCTAGAGGGCGTGTCAGTCACTGTCACCCCCACTGCCACACCGGGTGACCAGGGTGTCTCTGTCCCATGTGTGTATGACTCTGATACAACCTCACACGCATGCGTGGTGGTCACGCCCCCTGGAGAATTCACTTTGTCTGTCCTTTTGGATGGGACTACTATCCACTCAGAGACCATTGGGGCAGATGTCGATGGAGTAGTGCAGGGCGGCATGCAGCTGGCAGGTCAGTGCTTGTGGATAGTGTGTATTTGGTACTAGTACCCTCTGTTATCATGTTCTCATATTCCCCTAACCCAGGCTTCTATGGGGATGGGTGTGTGGAGGGTGTCTGCGGCACCGCAGCCGGACACATCAACACATCGGGCGGCACCTCCCTCATCATGAAGGGGGACTCAGCCCTGTCCATCTATCAGTTCAGGAGCTCTACTCAGGTACTATGTGTAATTGAGCTGTGTCTTCTCTGGATTGTGCACTGACCCAGGTGTACACCAAGTACCAGGACGTCAGCCTCTCTGACATCACTGCACATGCCGCCATGTCCCCTGAGTGCGTGGTGATAGCACAGGCGGTGGGCACGGTGGGTACAGCCACTGTGTTATGTAACTCTGCATGGCCCTATGCCTCCTCGGCCTGGACCCCAGCTGGGGGGATGACGCTCTCCCAGGCTGATATGTACATGGGGAGCAGAGGCGCCACGGCAGCAGGGAACAGGTCCGGGGTGTACTCTGTATCCGTATCGAGTCTAGATTATACTTACCCTCAGGATAGCCTTGCTCAATGGTGATGCCAATCACACCATGGTTCTTTTCAGAAGGGATACAAGTGGTCTATGGGTCTTCGAGGCCTCTATAGACTATGTTAGGGTGAGCATTCTATCTGTCCAATGGAAGACACAGTGTGTTGTATCTGTCGCTACCTCTTACCCAAGGACGCCCACCTTGAGACGCACTGTCTGCTGTTTACCCACACTGACACTGCCTTCCTCACCAGTGCTGTCTTCAACAGTGCCAGGGGTCCCTCCATAACTGTCAACGACGTGGAGGTAACATCTACCAATCTATGTGTTTCCATCACCCTCTCGTGTCTCTATCGTGTAGCTCTTGTATCCCTTTCTCTGACCTCTAGGTGACCAACAACTGCAGCATCAGTTCTGTGACCCAGGGCACGGTGCTCCTGTCCTGTCTGGTTGGCGATGACACCCACCTCGTGCCTGTCACAAGGGAGGCAGATGGCACCCTGACAGTGTCCACAGCACTCACCGACATCAAGGCACATGGGGGGTCTGCCATGGCGGCAGGGGCGGTGTATGCATCCAACCCAGCCCTCGGGAAGTTCGGCCCAGACAGTGGGGGCCTGTCCATGTATGAGACAGGGGCTATGCATCTGGAGCTACAGTCCCAAGGCCCATTTAACCCCTTGCCTAATGCAGGGGGTGGGTATGGAGCAGCCTTGCACGGGAGCGATGACGGGTGGCTGCATGTGATGAGTCAGGGTGTGGGTGCAGGGCGAGGTGTGGCTGTGTATGGGCCTCGCCTCATACCCCAGTCCATGGCCTCTCCCTCTGTCTCAGCCAGACCAGGACAACACGTGGCACACAGCGTAGGGGTGCTGTCCTCTGGTGATGGCAGGGTCATCCCTGGTGCCTATGAGCTTTACGCTGTGCTAGAGGGAGTGGAGACCGAGGTGGCGAGGAGGGACTACGATAGTGGGTCCTACACACTCACATTCACTGCCCCATGTACAGCTGGGACATACACCATGCCTGTGTATGCCAAGGACTGCGCAGATGTATCTATGGCTATGACCCTGACGGTGTCTGGTACCCCAGCCCCCCACCCCTCTCAGACCACCATCCAGCACTCATCCACCAATGTATGTGATGTATCAGTGTCACTGGGTGGTATCTGTGGGGTGGATATAGGTGGGGCAGAGAGTGTCACCCTGCACTGGGACTCAGAGTCAGACACTGCTGCCTCCTATGACTCCTCAGCCGATGCATACGGCCTCACCCTGACCGAGCCTACATCCCTTGGCCCCCACACCCTGTCTGTGTGCATGGGGTATGGGTGTGTGGAGGAAAGGTGGCACAACCTGCCCGGGGTGGGGTGGCTCATGCTGGAGGAGGTGAGGCGCCACACACAGTGAGAGCCTGGTGTATCAAACACCATTCGATTAGTCTTGACGCATTCCATTCCTGTTTCGTGGTCTGCATAGCTTAGTATCTCTCCACTGTTTATTGTCTGGAGAGGTAGTGTACTTCACATAACATAGATTGATTCAATGACGTATGACGTGTCATTTGAGCGGAGAATGTATCTCCCATTGGAAGCCGCAGCCCGCTGTATGGACCTGAAAGCGTCACACCGCGACGATGGCTTCTTGATTGTGATGGGCCCTGTGTATCTCATGCAGGTCCTCTAGAGTGGCACAAGTCAAATACTACACCCCTAATACAATGTGTCTCAATAGATTGAGCGACAAGATTCTGATCGCCATTTGAATCTGCGATGGACGTTAAATTGATTCCTGCCTCTCTTTCACGGCATTCAGCAAGAATGGCGCAAGCAGGAGATCTTCAACCTTCTGGAGAGGCTTACACAGTCCCCAACGTTCTGGTACTGGCAGAGCAGACGGTAAGGAGGCTTTCATTGCCGAAATAGCTACTGGTCTGGATAATCACCGTCTTTAAACGGCACATTATCATAACTCCTTGTACATCTTCCTCCAACCCAGGTTGTCCAGCCGGTGGATGCGTTCAACCCTATCAACCCCTCTGCCCCTGTGCAGGTAGTCCCAGATGACAGTAAGGGGGACGGGGAGGCAGACCTCGATGGCCCTGTCAGCACCGACAAGGCGCCGGTGAGTGCACTGTTTGATTCAATCTCTGTGTCTCATGCCCGTCTCACTACCAGATCTCGAGGACCTTCCTGGTTGTGGCATTGGCAGTGGCAGTGGTCTGTGGTGTCGGAGGTACGTGTGATTAGCTCTCCCCCCCCCCCCCCCCCCCCCCCCCCACCCAACATACACCCACC
>BDIP01000382.1:4704-20354 GCA_003568945.1 Kipferlia bialata
TCCCCCTCGTATCCCTACGCACCCCGCTCCTCATTCTTTCTCTCCCCCCCCCCCCCTCTCTACCTCAACCTAGGCACCACTCTCTAGAATTACATTTCTCTCTCTCTCTTACCCCTAACCTATAGGCACCACTCCCTTCATGTATATGTGTCCCCCCACTCCCCATTTCTCACCCTAGGCACCACTCTCTTCATTGTATCGCTCTCTCTCTCTCTCTCTCTCTCTCTCCCTCACCACTAGGCACCACTCTCTTCATTCTCTCTCTCTCTCTCTCTCTCTCTCTCTCTCTCTCTACCTTTCACTCTAGGCACCACTCTCTTCATTCTCTCTCTCTCTCTCTATCTCTCTCTCTACCTCTCACTCTAGGGACAACTCTCTTCATTGTTGGCAACGCCCATGGCCTGGCACCCACACCCGTCCGTGGCAACACCCTCCCATACGTCAACATATCAGGCACTGGATTGACCAATACCCAGGTACTTATTCAATTATATGTATATTCAATTATATATGTTCAATTATACCCCCCCCCCCCAAACATCATATCTCTCTATATATATTGCTGTGTTTTGCCCCCCCACGATCAGACTGGTACTTACCCCTAGATCAATGAGACGGTGTCCAAGGTGTATCCCTCTCTCTCTCTCTCTCTCTGCCTCTATATAGATGTGTATATACTTGTGTGTACGCATGCTGACCCCTAGATCACTGGTAGGGTCTCCAAGGTGCAGGGCCCCATCAATGCAGTGGTCATATACAAGGTATGAAGTCTATATTGCTATATACTCTATTGATGCCATGTTTCATATATATGATTTGATAGCGAGATATCGATCTAAGGGCCTCCTCAATGTTGTGATCATAACCAAGGGACCCTATGAGAGTCGATAATATATCCAACTTATCTAGCATTATGTATCCTTCAGTTTCTCTCCCTCTCTCTTGAGGATTCCCCACCATCCACTCTCCTGATGTTCAGGCTCTCTCTCTCTCACTGTCTCTCACTCCCTCACTCTCTCATACCCAGGTCGTGCCCATCAAGAAGTTCTACGCCAAGTTCAAGGTAGGGGTGCATATTGAATTTCTTATTCATTCCTTACTGTCTATCCCGCAACTATACTTGTGTATTGACCCTCAGGGCGTCATGTCTGCCATCCTCTATATCAGTAATATTCACAGTAATACGAAGTAAGACTGATACACTACACACTGTATACTGTCTACTGACCCCCAGGGTGTCATGTCTGCCATCCTAGCTGCCCCAGGTCTGGTCAAGGAGCAGATCCCAGTCATGCTGTACGACGTCCCTGGCAACATGAACCTGGGCAGAATGATCAATGAGTGGCAGGGGGCAAGTGGCAAGGTATATTAGTGATATGGATACATGTATATATATATACATATGACGTTAGTGATACTATATATATATAAATCTTATATACCTGGTCAGAATGGTCAATGAGTGGCAAGGCACGGTAGTAATACTATATATATATATTTCTTATATAACTTGGCAGAATGATCAGTGAGTGGCAGGGGGCAACTGGCAAGGTTTGTAACAATTACTATATATATTTATACAGTCATATACACATATATACATACATATATATATAGTCATTAAATACAAATATATATATATTTTGTCATGTATATATATGTATATAATCCTGTTGTAGCATGCTGAGGGTGCGGGTAGCAATGTACACAAGTTATCCAGAGTGACAGGGAGCAGAAGCAGGATATACATACTACTTACATACATGTATTGATTGGTATTTATATGTGTATTTGCCATGTGTCTCTAACCTCAGTCCAAGGCAGCACCCAAGGCAGCATCTAAGGCCAAGGTACGGATCTTGCACCCTAAAATCCATTCTAATTGTAGTATATAGTATCACACTGTATTCCTATTTTCAATTTCACTTGTGTTATAATAGAGTGTTACACTCATGCCAAGGCTGCCCCCAAGAAGGCCAAGGAACCAATATTACAATGTGTTATACACTCTACATACTATACTATATGATACCAGATATATTTATAGTATAATGATACCAAATGTATTTGTAGTAGTAGTATAACCCAGGCCAAGCCTACCCCCAAGAAGGCCAAGCCTGTGCCAAAGCCTGTCCAGAAGAACCCCGACTACCACCACCTTGCTGCCGCCCCCGGTGACAAGCTCATGGCTGAGATCAGGTACATTATTATATATGTATATATATACGTATATATATATAAATATTTTGTATTTATATAAGTATCAATGAGTAAGACACATGCCTAGTGACAAGCTCATGGCGGAGATCAGGTATATACGTGTATATATATATATCAATGAAGACAGACTACCACAAATGCCTAGTCACAAGCTCATGGCAGAGATCAGGTACATTCTTATATACGTATATATACATAAATGAGTGATGTGGATGTCTGACACCAGACAGTGCCTGTCTGACGTTATCGTGTCCATTAGATACATTCTCTATTCTATACTAGTCATTTACCTCTAGGGAGTACCTCTCCTCCGTGTCTGAGGATATATATATATATATATCTAGAATCAATTACTGATGTGTTAATCTAACCCCAGACAGTACTTGGCTGACGGCACTGTGTCTGAGAATATATTTATGTATCGAGAATCAATTACTGATGTGTTAATCTAACCCTAGGCAGTACCTCACCGACGGCACTGTGTCTGAGGATGCAATGTATATATATATATATTGTCAGTGAGTCATGTATGTTAAGCTGACCCTAGGCAGTACCTCACCGACGGCACTGTGTCTGAGGATGCCACCCCAGGCACCACTCTCATTGTCACAAGGAATGTGGCAGCACTCCCAGAGTCCTGTAAGGCATTCAGTCGCCGCTCAGGTATTGTGCCAGCTCTCGAATATACTCGCCTTAGTTTCATTAACAAACCTGCATGCTTGTACTGACACAAGTTACTATCCTTACCCATCCCCTCCATTCTCCATATTTACATATATGTATTCTTTTCACTAACACAGAACCCTTTGCATACCTCTCCAACACTTCTTCTCTCTCTCTATATATATAAATACATACCCTCACCCAGGTCCCTTTTGCCACCTGACCATCCCCCCTGGCATTTTCACTGACAGAGGGCACCAGTTCGGCACAGAGCTATACAAGGTATACATATGTGGGGATGTACTGTTACTGACAGTGAGTTGTGCCTACTTTCTACAAATATTCTGTTACCATCTCTTATCCCAGGCCGTGACCAAGCTGGACTGCAACGCCGTGGTCTTCAAGGGTGGTCTCACTCATGACGAGCTGAACAACAACCACGTGCTGAGGAACCTTGCCGGTGCCGTGATGAACGGTGTCATGCGGGGTGTCAACGGTGTGAGGGGTATCTGGAAGCTGCCTGTGGAGCTCTACTGGCCATCAAAGTCTGAGGCAGACACTAAGGTATAGAAGATGTGTTTTTCCTCAATACGTATATATGTGCTTGTGTCTCTAGATGCTCCACTGGCCATTTAATTCTGAGGTAGAGACCAAGATAGTATAGAAATGAGGGCATCTACACCTATATTAGTTCTGTGTTGCACTTTTCTATGTGGTATAATAGTACAGTTGCATTGTTAATATCCTCTCTTACCCTCAGAGGTACCTGTACTACTTCGAGCGTGCATGTGATAACGCTGTCAAGATCCACAGGGAGGACAAGCAGAGAGCAGAGAGAGAGAGAGCAGAGAAGGAGAGACAGGACAGGGAGAGAGAGAAGAAGGAGAGGAGACTGCAGGAGGAGAAGGAGAATGAGGAGAAGCTGGTTGCCACCCTGCCTGACCCCACCACTATACAGTGGACACATGGGGGGGAGGATGTGCGTCTGGCAGGTGTGTATATTGGCTTACTCCCCTGTGCATATATGCATCCATTAATACATATATATAGGATGTACGCCTGTATAGTATGAGTCATACTTGATACATAACATATATATATCAAGTGTCTAACCCCCCAGGTGGGTTCAACCAGTGGAGTCCCGAGGGACTGGCCATGGAGAGGGAGGAGGGGGGGTACAACTGGTGAGTGTATGAGTTCTTTGTTATGTCAAAGCCACTATCCCTCACCCCAGTTCTCTGTTACTCGCTCTCTCTCCCTCACCCCAGGTCTGTGTCCGTGCCTCTCCCCCCTGGCAGGCACCTCTACAAGTACATAGTGGACACGGTCTGGAGGTACATTGGCTCACTCCCCCCCCCCCATCCCGTCACACTCTCCTCTTCATATATGTGAAATATGTAACCTCACCCCAGACATGCCCCTTTCCAGCTGTCTGTAACAAATCCCACCTATCTCTCTCTTTCTCTCCGTCTCTCTCTCTCTCTTCTTACATTAACCTGTATCCATCTATCTAACTCCAGACATGCCCCTGCCCAGCTTACTGATTACTAATACTCTCTCCCTCTCTTTCTCTCTCTGTATATATATATGTATACATATATGCATTCCTTATCATAGGCATGCCCCTGACCAGCTGACCGTGACTGATGACGATGGCAATGTCAACAACTACGTGGATGTGCAGGCCGGACAGCCAGTCTCGGAGAGACAGGTACATTATGTGCACAATTAGGCCTAGTTATATTCCGGGCAGGGCTGGCTGTTTACCAGTATATCTGGACCGTAGATTCAAAGTACTCCTTTGATTCTATCTTGTATATTCTAGTTACCCCCACCCCAAGTCATACCTCACCCCCTAGGTCCTTGCTGAGACGATTGACTCCATCGTCATTGTGCTCCTCGGTGCCACATACCACTTCCCACAGACAGAGGCAGAGGACATAGCATGCAAGGTGCGATGAGTATGCATATACACTCATATATAATCTCATGTGACACATGGTAACTTGTCACACTACTATCTAACCCTCCAGATTGTGGACATGGCCTTTGACCTACCCATCTCTGAGCTGAGGGCACTGTCCTCGGACTCAGGGTGGGGTGTTTGTAGTGTGTCGGTGTAGTATACACTGCATGACACATATAGTGTATATATAATATCATGTAGAGATACTTCATAATCTTCTCTCACATCAGGCTGATAGTGCAGCACATCGAGGCTGGACTCAGAGAGTTACACATCACTCCACCCTCTGCCAACCAGGATACTACACCCAAGGCCAGAGTGGAGACAGATGGGGCATTCAGCCTGTTCGGGGGACAGTCTGTGTGTGTGTCAAGGGGGGACGCTCAGGTGCACTATTTTTTTCTCTCTCTCTCTCTGAATACTTGTACACTAGCATTCATGAGTGCCCACCCACCCCAGTATGCCCTTGTGCAGCTCATGCCACTACCCTATATATATACGCTATATATACTCTCTTTACCATATATATACATACATCTAGTATCCATGCCCACTTCAGTATGCCCTTGTGCAGCTCATGCTCTTACACCATATATATACTCTCTATATACTCTCTTTGTCATATATATACATACATCTAGTGTCCATGCCCACCCCAGTATGCCCTTGTGCAGCTCATGCTCTAACACCCTGTGTATACTCTATATATTTCTACTCTACTTGCCGTATTACATATGTATTAGCAATATTCTACTGCCCCCCCCCCCACCCCAGTATGCCCTTGTGCAGCTCATGCACTGCAAGACACCCCCCTCATGCACAAGTGTCCTGGTCGTCAGAGACGTCGGGCAGGTGGGTGTCAGTTTTATGTGAATGAATATATTTATGTCATAATATATATATATATATATATCCATTAGATTACTGTATAGAGGTATCTGTATGTCACCCTCTCACCCCTAGATCTCCATCGAGCAGGACAGCTCTCTCAGAGTGAGGTCCGGCAATGCACTGGATCTACTCGATGCAGGTACAGTTGGGTTTCTAACATCTATCCTTCACTTTCCATGGCTCTATACACCTATCAACACATAATTTGTACCATATGTGTGTGACCCTCACCCCAGACCCAGCCTCTGGCCCCAAGTGCCACATTGCATACATATCGGGAGGGGAGCTCACCAAGGACAACCTCTGCAGGTTGGGTATATATATATTGATTAACTAGACAGGCCTAGGACTCATTGAAATATAGTAGAATACCCAGTCTCTCACTACAAAGGTACTCCCGAGCCCTTGAGGACGTCTCTGTCCTAGTAGCACCCATGACAGTGCAGACAAGGATAGCCAGGGTGCTCTCTAGGGCTAGGGTACGTAAGCAGCACCTATCACATATCATATATTATATATAATTATATATACATTAATGGACGACCCACTTACTCTCTCTCTCTCATCCCTCAGCTTGACAACTTCCAGCTGGTACTGACCGGGGACGACGCCAGACTGGCAGACCCCACTGAGGTATAATCTTGCAGTTCCGACAGTACTAATTATACTGGGTATCATATGGTTTATGCATAGTCTATACTTCTTATCACCAGGTCTCAGGTGCCCTCTCTGCCTGGCTGTCTGCCCTACCTTCTATACTAGATATATGTGCATATACTGTTTCTGACATACACTATATATAATCTGTACACTTAACATCAGGTCTCTGGTGCCCTCTCTGCCTGGCTGTCTGCCCTACCCATAAAATATGTATAGTATATATACAACATGTAGTATATATTCACTAAACATCAGGTCTCAGGTGCCCTCTCTGCCTGGCTGTCTGCCCTACCTTCTATACTACATATACATGAATTAGATACTGTATCTGACACTCACTCTATAGAATCTATACACTAAACATCAGGTCTCAGGTGCCCTCTCTGCCTGGCTGTCTGCCCTCCATTTAGCAGAGGGTGCCACACAGGCTGAGGTCGACATGCCGCTTCCGGCACAGTCCCATATCACTTTGCCAGAGGAGGTATTGTAGTCATGTAAAATATGTATATCTACCTTGCATCTTTGAGGTATTAGTCATAATGTGTATTTGTGTATCAATCTGTATTCTCACTCTACTGTTCTAATTGTCAGCCCGTGCTGATCCATGGCTTGCCAGCAGTACCCTTCATCATTGACGATCCCACGGTATGTGTCGAAATTAACATGATATTTATATAAGATGGGAATTAGGAGTATATATGACACGTGTCAACTCATGTATACATACACCTCCCTATTTTGTGAGTGATTCATCATAGACTCATAATTCAGGACATAGACCCAGAAGAGCTGTGTACCGACGTACAATCCATCACAGACAGCCTGCCAAGGGAGCGGGTGTCAGGTATAGAGTGTGTACCAGTCACGTATATATCCGGACTACTCGACATTATGAGTGTACTTCATTTCCTCTGTGGCATCTCGTCAGTACTTGTTTGTACCGCACTCTCACTCTCTCACTCTCAGAGTTTGAGGTTGTCTCTCGCCAAACCTTCCAAAACAGGAACTTCTCGATAATATGCTACAGTACCTCTGTGTCAGTTTTTGAGTATGCCACTTCCAGACTCCCTTACCGCCAGGCTTTGAGGTTGTCTCTCACACATCGACAACTGCACTCACTGACGCTCTCAACACTGGAAAGGTGTGTCAATCATAACCGTGTTATGTTCAATAGTTCTTTTACTATAGACTCTGCAAAACACACCTTCCTCTCGCCTTCCTATCAGCATATTGCTGGATTTGGTATTAGTAGTGAGTATCATCATATATGAGGACTGCTCTTCTCATAAACATAATATATGTACTAGACCTGGTAAAATATCTCCTCTTTCCTTATTCTAGGCTGTACTGGTTGAGCAGGGTGACAACCCTGGAACCATCGCCAAGTGTCTATACCAGAGGTAAGGGTATCTGTCTCTCTCTCTCCATCCCTCTATGTCACACATACATATATATTGTTCTCTCCTCTAACATATACATAACTCTTTCGCTCCATTGCAGGAGAGTGAGTTTATCTTCCGTCTCTCGCTCTCCATTCATACGTGTATGTTTGTTGTCTAACCCCTAGGTACTCAGTTTCTCTCAATATGCTTTCCTACATATGATTAGGGTCATACCCCAAGGTACTATACTTTCACTCTATCCGTCTGTATATAGTGTCCTTACCTCTAGGTACCAGGAGAGCAAGGGCTTTGGCTCCGCCACAGTTGTGTTCCTTGGTGGGAGACAGAATGCCAAGGCACCTGCAGGTAGTGATACTGATACTGATACTCGAACTCCTCATAGTATTTCTGATACTCATACTCATTATCTTATACATAGTGATACACATATACTGATATACAGGGAAGGTGACCAGGTCAGAGAGAGGTGGGAGAGTGAGTAGGGGAGGCAGACCACTACCCAATGGGCAGGGACCGGCACCTGCATTCAGACAGGTCGTCGAGGAGTTCACCAGGGTATGTGAATATGTACTCTCTACATACTATAATATAATACTATTGGTATAGTAGTCGATACTGTATCTATACTTTGTTGCTGGACGTATCATTCTCACCTTTAGGAGTCTTGCATGCATGTCCGTGACCCCCAGTAGTATATATACATTCATTGCATATCAGAGGTCTTGATTAAGGCAATACTCTTTTCAACTCTCACCTCTCAGGAGTCTGGTATGCCTGTCCGTGACCTCCACCACTCTCCTGGACCCCTTCTCTTGGGCGATCCATCGGTCAAGCCGGGCAAGGACTTCAGAACACAGCCCCAGGTATACATCCGGTAGTAGATTGTTAGCATATTAATATATATTTATTATATCTCAATTCATGTGTTATTGAGTGAACCATGGGATGGGACTTCAGAACACAGCCCCAGGTATATATCGAGTTTCTAATCTGGAGCGAGTGTGTATATAATATCAGTACTCTAACCCCAGGATGTGGTTGTGCTCTTATATATATCATACATGTGTTAAATATCAATTGATTGACATCAGGATGTGACCGTGGTTGTGCTTGAGTTGGAGGCATTCCAGGACATGTCGACAAAGGTACACTATTATATACATTGTAACATTATATGTAATTAAATATGGTGGTGTATATCCCTTCACACTCTTGCTTCAGTTGGAGGCATTCCAGGACATGTCAACAGAGGTATATATACACTATATATTATAGTGTCGTAGTTAATATCCCTTTTCACTCGTCAACTCTATGTATTGCTATCGTAACTATGTAATATGCGTCCTATAGCGTGTGACTTAATACTCTCTCTATTATACCACCTCACTCACTATACTTCTACGCAGAGAGATACTGTCCCTGTTTTTAATTATTACCCTATTTTTGGGTCCAATGCTTGTGTATTTGTCTCGTAAAGGAGCATGAATTCTAGAAGTATCCCCCTCTCACCATCAGAAGTTAAACTCCATGCTCTACCACATGAGGGAGATAGTGCATACTGGACAGGTACTGCTACAAAGCCCTCCCGGGCTGCATTATCAATATGGTTGGAAATTGTCACACATTGCCACACACTACGTTAGCACAAAATATGAGTATAGTACACAGGTGTGTATATGGTTTTTATATATAATGTACATATGTGTATTTGACAAATATAGTAATATGGGTTGATATTCACGTACTCCCTTATCACCCTGTCCTCTATTGACATGTAATGCCCAGTGTGACTCTAACATATATACTTCTGCTATCTGTTACTGAGTGGATTGATGAGTATACCCTAACTTTTCAGCCCGTCCAGATGGTTCTGATAGGACCAGAGCACCCAAGGGAGAGAACCGCACGTTCACAGCTCTACAAGGTAATATAGTCACTCTATTGATATAAAAGGTTTCCGTACTTGTGCTGTGTTATGATATATATGACATCTACACTAACCCTTCAGAAGATAGTTGTTCCTGTCTTCAAGCCCTGTGCCAGTCTGTCAAAGCTACTCAACGCCAAGTACCTACCCAGGAAGAGACACATCGAGAGGTGCCTGGAGCTTCTGGGAAACAGGTGAGGGAGTCTAGTTAGTCCGTACTCTTTAGCGTGTATGCTGGTATGTTTCTAACTACGTTAAGGTTAGAGTCTCACGTCCAGGGCCCTTGACGGCGACTTCCTCGACGACTTCATGGAGGCACTCATGGATACTGACAAGGTGGTATCATGTGGCAGTGCCGTTACAGAGAACACCCTGTACTCCCTCATCATGTCCCTGGCGGACCCTGCTACTGAGGTGACACCCGACCACCCCCCTGTGCTAGTCGTGGCCTGCAACAGTGACATCCACACCATTGTACATGCCCTCTCATCGGCATGCTGCGTGGTGGGGCTGGCACTCTCCAGGGCCATTCCAGGTGGGTGTCATTCTCTGTCTCATTCATATCTCTCTCTCTCTCTATATATAATTATCATCATAATATATATATATAAATGTCTATATACCTAGATGTATTCTGATGTCCGTGCACCACCGTCAAGAGGCATGCGGACATCATGGTGGCTCTCTCTCTCTCTCTCTCTCTCTCTATATATATATATATATACATTTATATATATGTATATATCTATATATATACTTTGACACCCAGGCACCACCGTGAAGAGGCATGCCGACATCATGGTGTGTGACATCAACGACATCGACACATGCCTCCGGGAGGGGGTATTTGCCACAGACGCCCTCGAGGAGATTGTCTGCATCGGCAAGTACGCCACGCAGCTGTGGGAGTCTCTGTCTGACGAAGTTGCACAGGCACTGGACGTCAACAGCCCTAGGGTGCTCACTCACTCTGGGAAGAACGTGTCCGTGCAGCAGGTACAATTGTATACATTTGTAGCGTAAATATGTGTCTATATGTATGTGTGCGTCTATTTATGAGTGACTCTTTCACATCAGGCACCCAGGGGGTACAGTGAGCCACGCAGAGAGGACAGCACCCCAAAGGTAGAGCAGCGCTCAGTCACAGCTGCGGTGGCTACACCTGCGAAGGAGACTGATGAGGGGGTAGTGGCAAAGACTCCCTCTGCCCCCCTTCCTGTCCCTGCGGCCCTCCCCCTGTCAGAGACTGTTGCTGTACTCGCCTCTCTCCCTCCACCTAGCGCCCTTCCTCTCCCAGTACAAACAGAGCCTCTCCCCTTACCCATCTCCGCCACTGAGGTCTCTGCTTCCACACCTATCCGTGACTACGTACCCACACCTCTGGTGATAGCGCCTGTCGGTGTACCTGATACCTTGCCTACCTCTATCCCTCTCCCAGGAGTGTCAGAGGTTAAGACTGCGGCAGAGGTTGTAGTGGACCCTGAGGCTACAGAAGACGTGTCTGACGTTGCAAATACTGCCGCTCTCAGCACTATTACTGATACAGAGACAGAGGTTAAAGTGGAGACTGAGACTGCAGTAGAGGTGCCTCACATCGCCTCCACTCTCAACACTGTGTCCGAGACAAAGGAAGAAGTAGAGACAAAGACAGCTACCCTTTCTCAAGAGGAAGTTGAGTAGGCTAACGAGTAGTGTATGTAGTAGTGTGTTACTGTACAGTCACCCTTTAAGAGAGATCCCTTCGGTCACACTTATGCTTGGGAGGAAGAGTTTCTGTGTTTCGCACCATCTCAGGTAAATATGTTGCTGGACTATTGTATGTAATAGAAGGTGTCGGCAAGGTGTCATTTAGTCTAGATACGTTAGAGGAAGTGGACTTGCTGTAGTATGAATTTCATACTATTAAATGGCGACGCCTCTCAAAGAATTCGTATTTCGCTGCAACAATTTCAGGCATTCTCACCCATATACTAGGACAATAATCTATTACATATAAGTACAGCAGCAACGCTGTCGAGGGTGGGCTGCAATACTCTCAAGGACTAAAACTACTCTAGAGGGAGAGGGACCGAAGGGATCACTCTCTCTGGGGTCACCACCTCATTCCCTCTCCAGATGCCTACTCGGACTTATCTTGAAGGAGGGTCTCTACCATGGTCTCCGCCTCTGTCTCAGATCCAGTGTAAGGAGTGGCAATTGGTGCTACCTCAGCCACCTCTCCTGCAGTCTCTACCACAACCTCTGCCTCACCCTCTGCCTCAGTCTCTGACACTCCAGGAAGAGGGAGTGAAGTAGGCAGGGTGGCAGACACCTCTACTGGGTTGATCACCAGAGGTGTGGGGACGTAGTCAGGGATGGCTGTGGGAGCAGAGACCTCAGGAGCGGAGATGGGCAGAGGGAGAGTAGTTGGGGGTAGGGACTCTGTCTCAACAAGGAGGGGAAGAGCACCAGGTAGAGGGAGGGAGGCTGGTGCAGCCACAGTCCCTGGCAGGGGGAGTGAGGTGGGGACTGGAAGTGCAGTGGGTAGGGAGATAGGGGCCGGGAGAGAGGTAGGGGGCTCTACAGCTGCCACGACCTCCTCTACAGTCTCAGGAGCAACAGGGGCAGGGAGAGAGGCAGGGACTGGCAGAGCTGCTGGGGGAGCCTTAACCACCACCTCCTCCTCGACCTCCTCCTCTGCCTCCTTAATCTCTGTCTCCTTGGCAGGTGTAGGCACAGGGGTAGGCACATCAAATGTGGCTGTGGGCTTCTCTGGCTTAGGGGCAGCCTTCTTCTTGGGCGCTGGCGCCTTGTAGCCACGGGGCACCTAGGGTGAGTGTCATATAGATATAAACACAAAACTATATCTCTATATTCATCATACAATATATATGTATACATACCGCCTGCACGGACACGTTCTTCCCCGAGTGCGTGAGCACCCTAGGGCTGTTGACGTCGAGTGCCTGTGCAACCTCGTCAGAGAGAGACTCCCAGAGCTGCGTGGCGTACTTGCCGATGCAGACTATCTCCTCGAGGGCGTCTGTGGCAAAGACCCCCTCCCTGAGGCATGTGTCGATGTCGTTGATGTCACACACCATGATGTCGGCATGCCTCTTGACAGTGGTGCCTGAGAGTTAGATACATATAGGTCTATATGTATATATAGATAGAGAGAGAGAGACAGATGAATGAGACAGGGATTGATACACACCTGGTATGGCCCTGGAGAGTGCCAGCCCCACCACGCAGCATGCCGATGAGAGGGCATGCACAATGGTGTGGATGTCACTGTTGCAGGCCACGACTAGCACGGGGGGGTGGTCGGGTGTCACTTCGGCAGCAGGGTCGGCCAGAGACATGATCAGAGAGTACAGGGTGTTCTCGGTCAGGGCGTTGCTGATGCCGCAGGACACCACCTTCTCAGTGCTCTGCAGGGCCTGGATGAAGTGGGTGAAGTAGGAGCCGTCAAGGGCCCTGGGAGTGAGACGCATACACACAGATCATATACAAGAAGGAGGACTGTACGGAATCTACTTGAACTCACCTGTTTCCCAGGAGCTCCATGCACCTCTCAATGTGTCTCTTCCTAGGCAGGTACTTCTCGTTGAGGTGGGCGGTCAGACTCTCGCAGCCATAGATGATGGGCTGGACAAACTTCTGTGGTGTAAGTGAAGAACAATAACAAAGAGAGAGGGAGAAGGAGTTATGTGTAAAGCAAAGTATATGTGTACCTTGTAGAGCTTGGTGGGTGAGGGCATATTCTCCTTGGGCTGCTCTGGCCCTATCAGAACCATCTGCACAGCCTGATTAGTTAGGATATTGCGGTATAGAACAAAGAATGTAAAGAAGACATACATACTGTACCTGGCCTGTGTGTACCACGCCCTTGAGGTTGTACATGGTGGAGTTGGTGAGCTGAGGGTGAGGGATAGAATAGAGAGATACACCACCAATAATTCAATAATACCTAATAGTGTGAAATTGAATAATATACGCTGTCAGAAAGGTCAACAATGGATACCTTTGCCGAGAGGCCCTGGTACGACTCAATCTCAAGCACAACCAGAGTCACATCCTGGGGGTAATGTAAAGGTATAGTATGTATATGCTCTTTTAACAATGAATGTGTGAAACAGAGTAACTCATTCTAGTGGTCACATACGTGAATACTACTCTTACACAGTTTACCATGAACATAACATACACATACAAAATAGTATGTATATATGTATTCATATAACAATATATATACCTGGGGCTGCACCCTGAAGTCCTTGGTGGGTGGCTCTGTGGGTACACCCAGGAGAAGGGGGCCAGGGGAGCGGTAGAGGCCACGGATAGGCATACCAGACTCCTAGCGGTGAGAAAGAACAGAACAGAATAGAGTCATACATACTTCTGTTTTGATATGTGTATGCACGTGGATACCTTTGCAAACTCGTCCACCACTCTCTTGAATGGAGAGACGGGCCCTGCCTTTGCCTGGGCGCCTCTGGCTGGTCTGCCCTTACCACCCCTCTCTCCCCTACCCCCTCTTCCTCCCCTGGCTGGGGCAGCCTTGCTGGTGCCGTTGCTGGTGCTCTTGTTGCCCATGAACAGTACACTGGCAGAGCCGAAGCCCTTGCTCTCCTGGTACCTGGGGGTGAGAAACCTAGAAAGCATATATATATATACTAAGCGAGGGACATACCTTTGCCCTCCTGGTACCTAGAGGTAAAAACAACACTGAACATACGATAATATGCGTGAACGTAAGAATGTAGATAGAGATCATCACCTTCTGTACAGGCACTTGGCAATTGTGGTTGGTTCGGTACCCTGCTCAAGCAGAACGGGCTGGAATGAGAGCGAAGAAATATCATGAGGGTCCACGAAGAGAGTATACATCGTACCAACTTAGAGCCTGGACATACTAGTAAACATATTTCGTAGTGGTGTAAACACCATATACATTGTAGTAAGCATTACATTAAGCTATACCTTGCCAGTGCTCAGAGCGTGTGTGAGCTCTGCAGACGATGTGAACCCGACAACCTCGAGGCCTGACAGTAAGATACTTGTATACATGCACCAGGGGTATGTATCAAATCCAGTAGTTATCCATACACTGACAAGATACATGGTATGCAATGATGAAGGCGGATGATCATACAATATTGTATATCAATACCTGACGACTGTGTCCTGGCCAGGCTGGATGTGAGGGAGTTGACCCCTGCTCTCTCTCTCTCCCTCCTGTCATGGTCACTGTCCAGCAGGGCAGCGGCATCCTCAACCTCCTGAGACGTGAGTCAATTAGAAGTAATGGCTAATAAATAATGCACGACTATGGAAAGACCCACCTCAGTGGTGTCAAACTCCATGCTGGGAACCCAAAACACTGTAACTGACTATATATGTATATACAGTGCACAAAATCCCTACCTCTGTGGTGTCAAAGTCCATGCTGACAGCCTCGGCGTCATTCAGCATGGCCTGGGGGTGAGATGCATATATATATATAGTATATATATATATATAGTACATATATATATATATATATACATATATGAGTGTGTAATTCAGCATGGCCTGGTGTCAGAAGACATTATAGTACACACATGCCTTACACATGTATATGCATATACATATATATACATATGGAGGGTTGGCGGGGTGCATCCACCATGGGCAGGGGCATGTATATATACGACACAGCACTGTATATATAACTATATGGATACATACCTTGCAACACAGCACTGTATATATATATATTTTAATACATATATATAGAAACATACCTTGAGAGGATCCGATAGAGGGGTAGGGGTATCTACCATGGGCAGGGGCATGTATATTCAACACGGCACTGTATATATAAATGTATATATAGATATATACATACCTTGAGAGGATCCGATAGAGGGGTAGGGGTATCCACCATGGGCAGGGGCAT
>BDIP01000383.1:0-20348 GCA_003568945.1 Kipferlia bialata
CCTGGCCCAGATGCCGGAGGAGGTGCAGGAGACACTGAAGCTGGGGGAGGAGGGTATGGGCACTGAGAATATACACTATATGTACAATATGTACACACTATTTGCACATACACAGGAGGGTTTGGTCTGAACCTGATTCATAATAGTTGTAACGACGAGTATATACACACCTCATTGTTCTATATATACACTAGATATCACTTATGGTTACCCATTTAGCCTGGAACAGGTGTACACATGCCTAAATACGCAGTTGATATATATATGTGTAAATATATGTGCATGTATATGCACGAAAGATAATACAGCTGCCCCCTCTCTCAACTCCCAGTGTACGTGCGGATATATATAGAGTATACTTGTATAGTAATCATATATAGCATATATAGTGTTATGCCATGTCTCTCACCCTAGGCCTGATCCAGGTGTACATGTGCTACAACGTCGAGGCCATGTGTGAGACATGCATCCCGTTCTCAGGTGTAGACATGTATATACACATATATTTGTATACAAATGTATATATATACATATATATATATATATCTCCGATATTAAGGAAGATGTAAGTACATGATTCCATTCTTAGGTATGTGTATATGATACATGCACCCATTCATATCAGCACATGTCTTAAGAACCCAAGGATCTACATGTTTCGTGCATAGATAATATTTGTCTCTCCTCTATAACCACCGTTGGGAATCTCTGTGTGTGTGTGTGTGTGGATACAACCTACATCTATATGAATATTGAACGTGAGTCTTCCCTTTGTGTATATCCCCGAGTGGTCCATATCATATACACCACAATACTTCGTGTTTGTAAACACCTTCCACGATAATGTAACTATGTCAGTGTCACCTATAGTCAGCACATATATGTGTTGTGTGTGTTGCTGTGTTACACCTTGTGGGTTTGTTGTATCTATGAGTAATTACCGTGTATATGTCTTTCCATAGACTTGTTTATCCATCCATATCATCACATGAGTATCCTATCTCGAGCCGGTCAGTGTTTTTGATATATCCCAGGACATATCTATATCTATATGTTATCAGGTGAAGATCCCAGTATTATATACTTCTATAAAACAATTCTACTCTGAGAATACTATACATATCACATGTATATCATATATACACTATGAATCATAACCTTAGGTGGTCAGTGCATTCGCTATGTCTCGGGGACAGAGTTGAAGTCAGCTAGGACCAGGTACACACCCCATCATTACATATGTTGATGTGACCCATGCGTCCACTCTCTCAGTAGCATTACTGGTATAGTCAAGTGTATTCTCATACACCAGAGATGCCCCCACCTTCCATATCTATCAATGTATATATGCATATACGTAAGTGTATAGGTATATATACTAATATAGCTCCAGCTATGACCTCAGCTATAAACTCTATCATGACATCAGCGGCTTTGTCACTATTCTCAAGTATATCCTCTGGTCTCAGGGATGTGTATACATATGTGTATGTTGGCCTTACACCAGGGATGCTATCCTCGCCCTCTATACCGAGGCCAGGGCAGGGCAGGCCCCCACAGAGGGCATTCCCCTCAATGAGGCGCCAGTGACAGGGTGAGTCGCACACACGAACACTCTAGATACCAAGTGTCACATCTATACATACCACCAACCTAACACGTCCCCTCCCCTCCCCTGCCTCTCACTATCAGTGTGGTGAGGGACCAGCAGGACTTCCCAAAGGTATGGCCACGCAGAAATATGTATATGTATATGTATACATATAGTAGCCAGTATTATGTATGTATCTGGACTACCCAAAGGTTAGGACGCACACGTATAGTTATAGATGTTTGCATAACAGTGTATACCGCTAGTCAGTTATGTATGAGTGTGGATAGATGTATGTATTGAGGTGTGGCTTGACTGACCTAGCGTATCTATAGACACCACTCAGTCTGACCACTGACCTACAAGGGTCCAGATCTATATATGTAGTATATCGTTTAGTATGTAAATAGTGATATATTAGAATACTCTGTGTCCGCTTAGTCTGACCATCAGGCTCCAGAGGTCAGACATACTAACTCACAGACAGACATATGTGTATATATATAGAATACTGTATTGACCTCTATTACAATTGTTATAGTATCTATATGGTGTAGGTAGGTATTTGTATATATGTATACACTGTCACCCCTTAGTCTCACCACTAGGGCCCAGAGCTCGACGAGGTCCTATCCACCTTGGAGCACACTGAGGAGCAGAAGGAGAAGATTGTACGCAAATGCCATACTATATGGATAGACACTAAACACCCCAACATATACACTACACAATCATAAGGATACACTCCATCCCGACAGATTAATCACAGCTGGACGAAATGTTACTCGCCCTTGATGCAAATCATTATATAGCGCCAGCATCCTATCCATCAATACCCTATATATGTATACGTACACACATTTTGAACTGAGTACAGCTGGACACACATACACACTCTCTCTCTATACGTATAGTGTGTATATATTGTATGTAGTGTGTAGTGTATAGTATAGACACTGGTATATCCTCTCATGCCAGTCTGAGCACAGCTCATATGGATACACTCCCTATTATCACAGCTGGACTTAATACCTCGTGCTTGATGGCGCCTCCTTCTATCCATTAATACACTATGTGTATACAAACGTATATATATATATACGTATTATATATATACGTATATATATATACTCATGCCAGTCTGAGCACAGCTGGACAAGGATGGAGGCACAGGGATATGAGGGGTTGGCCATAGGTACATATACAGTATACTACATCCTGTTTATAGAGAGATATACATGGACTTATGTATATATCCCTATATTCATATGATACAAGTCAGGAGGCACCTGTGGGTGGATGGAAGTATGTACTATGAGTGGTTGTATTTGTTGATTGTATATATATTTATGTATTGGTACATATAAATATACAGTATATAATATCCTATCCCACCCCAGGTGGCTGGTTCGACTGGGTTCAGGGGGTGGAGTACCCAGACTGCCCAGGTATATTGATATATATATATATATATAGGGACCCATACATCTATACCTATATATATATATACAGTCATTGTCATCATCACTATCGCATTGAGTACCCAGACTGCCCAGGTCTGTACATTCAGATAGATGTACATAAGTATACGCATATATATACTGAGTGCCAAATGATTGAGTGTCCGGACTGCCCGGGTGCGTATATGGATATTTGAATATGTATGTGTATTAGGTGTGTATACATAGTCTAGATTTCTATAATTATTTATGCAATTCCAATTAATTGTACATACTACTCTCCATATACATACATATATACTAACCATAGACTGTGGCACAGCCATGACAGGCACCGTCCTCAACATAGACTCCATGAATACACTACCTGTACTATATTATATATATATATCTATGCTATACGTACTATTAATACCCAGACTGTGGCACAGCCATGACAGGCACCGTCCTCAACATTGACTCCATGGATGAGATCGGCCTCATGCTCGGTATGTGGACAAGTGTAACATTATACACACAGACTATATATGCATATATACACTCATGTATATATCACACGGCGTCTATGGACTTGGCTTCATTTGACTTACAAGCGTACCAGACCATCCTTGACCACATGTGACTATATGCTTGACTATTATTGACTCTGTTTGACCTCAGGTGACGGAGGGACTGCCCAGGTGTGCCAGTGTCCCAACCACCAGGGACAGCTGGCCATGGTGTGGGCATGTGGCTAAGGGGACTAAGGAAGTAGGCCTATTAGAGAGAGAGAGAGGGAGAGAGAGACAGCTGGCCATGGTGTGGGCATGTGGCTAAGTGGATAGACAGGAAGAGAGAGAGATAGAGAGAGAGAGAGAGAGAGAGAGAGAGAGAGGGAGAGAGAGGGAGAGAGACACCTCACCATGGTGTGGGCATGTGGCTATATGTAGAGAGAGAGAGAACGGGTGTTGGCAGGGCATCCTACTGGACAATGTAATGAGTAGATGGCTGCAGTGTAGTATGACAATTGTCCATATAGATGACCTGTTAGTGATAGAGTAGTCGAGTATTCCACAGTGTACTACAAAGTGTACTGAATGCTCCGTCGCTACATGATTTCTACCCTTCTCTCCCCACTTTCTCTTTTTTCCCCAGACACGGATATCTCATTGAGCTGCCTACTTCTGACAACCAAACATGGACAGCCCATACAAACTATGTCACTCGCTCTATTGTTGTCCCCTCAGCAGAAGAGGCCTCTGTGTAGCAGTGGACTCTACTTCTTCACCGCCTTGTTCACCTCAGCACAATCTCTGTGACCCTATTACCCTATCTTCGTTCTTCATAACCGCTATCTTTCTCCCTTCTAACACCTCTCAATTCGTTCAGATATAGTACATACTTCATATCGTCTGTCTCTCTGTCTATTCACATCCTATCTCTACTTCTTGACCGCCTTGTCTATCTGGTCAAACAGGAACTGGGCATACTCGGGCTGCTGCAGCTCCTCGTCCTTGATGCCTGGGGGGTTAAAAGAATATCCTATATATTAATATCTGTATATAAATATATACATATATAAATATATACATATATATGTAACATACTTGTATAAACATTAGTACATAAATAGGTATGCTTCTGCAGCTCCTCGTCCTAGATGCCTGGGGGAAATAGTGTAGGTACAATACACAATGTATAGGTTTGTACAGTGTAATATATACATCCGCATGCATGTACACCAACATGTATTCATTCCCAGGTCCTATATATGCTGCCGCCCTGAGCATACCGAGTAGCTCAACAGTGTGTCAATAGAGCATATATACACATGATATATGCATATACCAATTCATCTGTTCACTTGTGTATCATACCTGCCGCTCTGAACATGTCAAGTAATATCAAAGGTATACACTACACCCTATATGAAATCATCTATACGCTTTATATACTATATATATCTATATATATATCTATTTGTACATAAGTATCATACCTGCCGCTCTGAACATGTCCAGCAGCTCCTCGGGCATGGCACTGGGGGTGAGGGTGGGGAGAGAGGGAGAGAGAGAGAGAGAAAGAGAGAGAGAGAGAGAGAGAGAGAGAGAACTATGACATGGCACTGGGGGTGAGGATGAGGGGAGTATGAATTCATATAGAGAGAGAGATGGCACAGAGATAGGGACAGGAAGGAAGAGAGAGAGACATGTATATCCAGGGCATGGCACTGGGAGAGGTGGGGAGAGAGAGGGCAAACACGCAAGAATCGTAGTGAAAGTCTATGTATATTCACGCACAGGTATAATCACAGTAATATACTCATACTATATACCATACCTGAGGTCAAACACCTCTGTGTCGTAGTCAAACACCACATGTATTCTGTACATGGCTTCTCTACATACATGGATGACCATATCCATATATATGTGTGTGTTTATGTATATATGCATACACACCTCAGGTCAAACACCCCTGTGTCGTAGTCAAACCCGAGGAACTCATACACACTAATATATATTTCACTGATATACATAGAATATAGTATATATACAGTTTGGTATACACTCTACCTCAGGTCAAACACCCCTGTGTCGTAGTCAAACCCAATGGTGTGCTCGTGCTGGAAGTCGGTGGGGGCACCTGATATGGGAGAAATAGGGAGATGTATATATATATTTAGGGGGAGAGAGAGAGACCGAGATGCAGGAAGTCGGTGGGGGCACCTCAGATGAGATATCGATATGTATATATAGATAAATACATATATGTATATATATAGAGAGAGATGCAGGAAGTCGGTGGGGGCACCTGGGATGAGAGAAGGAGATATGTATGTATATATATATGTATATATATGTATATGTATGTATATATATAGGGAATGAGAGAAATAGAAGAGAGAGAGAGAGAGATAGACAGACGCTGGAAGTCGTTGTGGTACCTACGGAAAGACAGAGGCAAGTACACACACACATAAATTCGGGTATATATATATCCCTGTCACCAACTGTACACACACACCATTCACCAACTGCTGTGTGTTATCTGCATATCCATACACATGCATAAAAATCTAGCACTATACATGGACACATATATATACAGAAATTTACAGACATATGTACCTATCACCAGCTGCTGTGTGTTGTCTACCTCGTCTCCATGTAAATGCACATATACCTAGCACTATACATACACATATACATACAGAAATATATATAATCCATACCTATCACCAGCTGCTGTGTGTTGTCCTCCTCGTGGCCATGGCTGAAGGACTCACGCAGCTTGCCTGGGGGTAGAACAGGGTGCATATATGTATAGAGTATATGTATAGANNAGCTTGCCTGGGGGTAGAACAGGGTGCATATATGTATAGAGTATATGTATAGATATACTTAGTGTTTGAATCATAGATAGGTGAAGGACTCACGCAGCAGACCCGAGTGTAGGTTCACTATGACTGACTATACATGACTCTATATGACTATCTGGGTCTACATGTAGATCGCAGAGTCTATAGGCATCGTGGGTCCATATCAGCTACCTAGATGTGTACACGACAAACCATATATATAGTATATACATGGTATATATGGTACAGTACATATATAACTTATAGTATTTAATGAACACATACCAAACAGTGTCTGCCTCGTTGCCATCTGCTCTGGGGTCTGGTGGGAGGGGGGGTATCGGGACAGGACGGCCTGGGGGTGAGGTGTACGTATACTAATACATTAGGGTAAGGAAGGAATGCTCCCATTCTAAGAATCATATTCATGTACACACATTGTCAATATGTACCTTTGACAGCTCCAGGGCGTCTGTATCAAAGGAACAGGTTAATGTACGTATACATGTATACACGTCCAATTATGACATTTATATATATTTATATATTAAAATAAATAGTATATGCAATACCTTTGACAGCTCCAGGGCATCTGTCTTTAAGACACAGCTAAGTATACACATACACACACACATATGTCCATATCAATGAAATACTTGTATATACACTATATTATACCCTATGTATACTATACCTTTGACAGCTCCAGGGCGTCTGTCTCAAAGGCATAGGACACACCCACAATGCTGTCCCTGGGGTCGGGATGATATATACAGACATATACTTCTATATCTTTACGTATTATATCTATATGTACAAACACCACCCAACTTGTATCGAATATATACAAACACTATTATTGATATATATACATTCACATAATATGTCATATCATCAATAGTATATCTATAATAGAGACTCATATATGCTACAAATACTACACATATAAACCCCCTCCTTGTCTCGAATGTGATGAAGTGGGCATAAGACATACCACATAGAATAATTGGAGTATGTGCTATTAATATACACCTATGCTATGTACTGCGTGTGACACCATAGCTTGTCTCGAATCTCAGGAAAGGGGACATGGAATATTCCATGAGTTGAGAGTATATTGTACACTTCAAATATATATACATATATACTGTAATATCTATACTATGAACTGCATGTGACATACCTTGTCTCGAATGTGATGAAGTGGGGCATGGGCAGGGACACCTCAAAGCCTAGATGTCAGCTTGGACATGACAATAAGAGTAAAAGTATATATATATATACATATATACAAGTATACACTAATGAGGCCCTATGCGTATCGAGAACATATATGTATATAGTAGTGTGTGGGGCATTGGCAGGGACACCTTAAATCCAATGGGTAAGGCTAGCCATGTAATGAAAGTACACACAAGTAAGGGCACATATACAAATATTGTATGTATATGTACTATATTCTGTATACAATAGTATACTATACATACCCTCTGCTGGCAGCATCTCTGTGATAACTCTATATGGTACTTTTCAAATGATACTATATCTACACGTGCCCAAAGTATACAACAGTGTAAAAGCATATGAATGAATGATATGTATACACATTGTCCTACCCTGTGCTGGCAGCATCTCTGTGATATGTACACATATATAGTATATGCACTATAATATACAATCAATATAGATGATCTACTATGATATCGTACCCTGTGCTGGCAGCATCTAGTAATATAAAAGAATCCAATCATATACCCTATGAGTATACCATATTATATATGCAATATTGTACAATAGTATATCATCCATACCCTGTGCTGGCAGCATCTCTGTGAACAGCACCTGGCCATCCGAGGGGGAGATCAACCTGATAGATAAGTAAAGGTATATACATATATATATAGAGAGAGCCTGGTATTAGAGAGCTAATACTATACTATAAGAAGTAGTATATCTATATATATAAGGGAGAGAGAGAGAGAGAGAGTGGACCTGGCCATCGGAGGGAGAGAGGAGCCTGATGGATTAGAGAGTTACTACTATACTATAAGAAGTAGTATATCTATATATAGAAGGGAGAGAGAGGACCTGGCCATCGGAGGGGGAGATGAGCCTGAGGGTAGAAGAGGATATACACTACGTATATGTTTAGAATACTGCAAACACTACAACAAGAATAATACGTGTGATACACGTCTATACATTTGTATACACCCTACCTCAGTGCATTGACCATGTTGGTCCTGTCAGCATGGAAGGTCATGAAGCATGGGGGTGAGACGGTGGGTGATACATGAACACACTATACTCATGTATATGTACAGATATGTAGCACGGAACGTCATAAAGCATGGGGTGAGGGGGGTGGGTAGGAGTGTGAAACGATGAATATGAATATGTATCCATACATCCACGAATATATTCATTCCCTCCCACCCTATCGCTCTCCCTCTAGTATATATATAAAATCTGTGTGAGACTATGACCGCAATTAGTATATGGCCTCCCTACCTACATGCCTTGTCTCCTCCCACTCCCCATCCGGCACCTCTCTCTCTCTCTCTCTCTCTCTCTCTCTCTCTCTCTCCCCTCCCCTCTCTGTATATACTATATATATACTATACATGTGCATACCTACATGCCCTGTCTCCTCCCACTCCCTATCCGACACACCTCTCTCTCTCTCTCTCTCTCTCAATACTTATATATACTCTCTATACAGTATACATACCCACATGCCCTGTCTCCTCCCACTCCCCATCTGGCACAGCAGTGAACAGACGGGCAGGGCCACAGCAGATGTTCTAGAGGTTAAGGGAGGAACTCTACATACATATATGAGAGGGAAGGCCAGAGCAGATGTGGAGGGAAAGACAGCAGTAGAGAGAGTGAAAAGGAGAGAGAGAGAGAGAGACAGAGAAAAGTATGAAACAAGGTGGGCAAATCAATATATACACAGAGAGTCATCACAAAATAGCCACAGGGAGTAGGACGTATAATACATGATGACACCGATTTAGAGAATCGAGAGAAGAACAGGGAGTGGGAATATAAGTCCTCGTTAACAATATCATGGCTAGAACTCAACACGCTCGTTCATGGAGAGAAAAATAAGGAGAGGGAGAGGCAAGTCCATACGTACACAAGGATAGTATACACCTGTCACTGACAGTATGTCACACTTCCATACACTCACTACACATATCACCCGCCTCTGTATACCTAACCAATACTAACTAGTGAGTAAGGCGTGACACTCTCCTTAATCAGCTCCCAAACGAAGCCCATACCACCATACGTGTCGCTATATGTATAGTCCACTAAACACCACTCACCCTCCCCTTCCATGGCTTCAGGGCCCTCTCCACAAGACCAGTCTCCTTGGCACTCAACGGCATCCTACACTACTCAATAGGTCAGTTACTTGGTGTGTGGGTGTGTACAACTCCCCTCTAGCTGAGGTAGAGTGTATGGGGTGGAGGACACTGTAGAAGGCGACACACTACACCCTTTTCGACCAAAAAACTACATACGGCATGAGGGTGTAGGGTTCCCAAAAACGAAGGTGAGCTCTGAATCGACCTAAAGTGACCTTTTCAGCCAGATAATCAGCTATGCGGGCTGCTGTGCTTGTTCTGGCCGTTATTGTGGCCGTGTGTGTGTCTGAGACCGTTAGGGTCCCTCTCTTTGCATTTTCCGGTGCCGAGCTCGGTGCTGAGTCTGTTTCTGACTTTGTAGCCTCTGAGGGCCAGCGCTACCTGCTTCTGGATGGCGTGTCCCACGAGAGGATCATGCTGAGGTCCTTCTCTGCCGGCATTCTGTCTGAGGGTGCCCCCTTCCACGCTGTGTCCAGCTACGAGGCTGAGGCCGGTGCCTCCCTCTCTGAGACCCTCTCCCTGTCTGTGACTGATGTTGAGGACACAGAGGAGGCATCTGCTATGGGTATGGGCGAGGGTCTGACTGTGGTCAGGTTCAGCCACCCCGTGGTGGGCACAGAGGCAGCAGAGGCCAGGATGCAGTATGTCAGGTAGGGAGTGTATACACATATATATATGCATCACATGGGTGGGGGGATGGTGCATAGTGTGTATACATGTAGTCTTGAGAGCTAGGGTGTGTTGATTGTTGGTTATACGCCAGTAGCGTCGCCTGAGCATGTGTATATGGAGTCGGTACCGTTCTATGGTATATCGGTACCGATACCACTTTATGGTCGATATCACATCCTATTCCACTATCACCTTTCTATGATACGTGTGCTCTAATACCTTACGCCAGGTCCCTTGTCTGCTCTGGTGCCACTGTCTCTCTCTCTCTCTGTCTGAATATATCTCTATGTCTCTCACCTCCTTGGTCCTTTGTCTCCTCCGGTGCCACTGTCTCTCTCTCTCTCTCTCTCTCTCTCTGTCTATATATCTCTATGTCTCTCACCTCCTAGGTCCCTTGTCTCCTCCGGTGCCACTGTGTACTACACCTGTGACACCACCCGTGACACAGTGCCAGTCCCATCGGAGAGGTATGGATATGTCTATATATTGCACTGATCTTATATGTATATATTATATTTGCATATACAACACTGACCCCCAGGGTACTGACCGAGGAGCCCCCCCCCCCCTTCCCCTCTCTGAGTGTTATATATATTCATAACACATCTATATACATATACATCCCCCCCCCCTCCTCTCATAGACATGTATCAAGTGTATATGCTTATAGACCCCCCCCCCCTGACTGTCAGGGTGACCCAGCTGAGGTTCAACAGATACAACGGCAGCTGGCTGGACGTGGTACTCACGGAGGAGAAGGGGGATGAGGTGAGATAGATATGGTGCAACATCACAGAGGACATTGTATAGCGTCACCGACATGTGCATACACACAATATATATACCCTATACTCCCCCTACCCCCCAGGTCCACATGGACGATGAGGATGACTGTGTGTGTATAGTGTTTGTGTATACACTAGTATATGTATACCTCTCCTACTCATACTGATCTCAGGTCCACATGGACGATGAGGATGACTATGGCAACATGCTCCTCCAGGGGGACTGGTAGAGACACCATTTGCTAGGGGGAGGAGTAGACGCTGATGAGTGCTCCTAACCCGACAATCCCTACTACCATGTGTCTTCCTGCCTGCGTATGTTCCCGCTGTTGTATTATGTGTTTTGGCTGTCCCTCTGTCTTTCGAGGGTGTTAATAGTGTGTTGTTTAGTCTAAGGCAGGAATAGACGTGGGTAGACAGTGTGTGTATGGGTAGAGATGGGGTGATTCGATATATATCATTGACAGAACCCAAACCATTATACCCAATCCCACAGTGGTCACTCATCTATTCAGCTCACAATAAAAGGGCTAGAGAGCGACGTATCAGTGGGTGTAACGTATATACCCATACACACATATATCTATGCCTGCACATGCATGTAGCTGGTGAGTGCCATCCCCCCGTCAGTGATGGACATCAGAGACACACTGTCCGTGTCAGTCATCCGATAGCTGGACTCAGGCACCTCCACCACTGAGGCATCAGTAGGGATAGTGGCAGAAGGGGGGGCTGTACTGCTATCCCCTGTCATGGGTACATCCCCACACCCAGAGAGGGCATCAGTGCCCGTAGGTTGGGGTTGCATGGTGGTAGCAGTCACACCACCACTAGCACCACATGTACCAGTGGGGTTGGACCCAGCCAGTGCCATTGGGAACACAACAGGGGCAGAGGCAGTGGAGGCAGTAGAGGTGTAGGGGGAGGCAGTACCAACAGTACCAGGTGTGGGTGTGGGTGGGGCATGCCCAGCTATGCCTATACCCAGTGCCCCACCAACCCCACTAGCACTACCTGTGACACTGGTGCTATCCCCTGTCCTCATGACAGGCTCAGATGCAGTGTGTCTCAGTCTGAACAGGTTCTCTCTCTCCATCTGTATCTCCCCCCTCAGCCTCATGTGGTAGGGGGACCGGAGTGGACTGGCCAACACCACACCACGCCCCTCCCTCCCCCTCTCCCTCTCCCGCCGCCTCCTCATCTCAGGTGTGGCCAAGAGTCTAGGGCCCCTGGGCCTCTGTAGCAGGTGGGCCCCCGACCCACTACCCTTGAGTACAGAGGGCCGGTGGGTGTCCAGCCTTGTGACAGTGCTACCAGTCGTGGGTGTGCCCTGTATGGGTGCCCCTCCCTCTCCCTCTCCACCCATGGCCAGCATATCTGCAATAGCAGCCAGGGAGGGGGGCAGGCACCTATCACCAGATGCATCAGAGGCACTACTGGATGTGTCACAGGATGCAGGGGTGTCGGTGTGGGTGGGTGGGGGGAAGAGGCCAGACGGTACATCCCGTCTGATGGGGGTGTGGGTATGGGATCCATCCCTAGACACAGAGACAGAGGCAGAGGGGGAGGCAGTGACCCTCTGCCCTATACACCCCTGTAGGGATGGAGGCAAGGGCTGGGGGGTGGCTGTGGACCTTGGGAAGGAGTGCAGATCAGAGTCACCAGTCTGGGGGGTCAGATGTGCACACATACACACACAGATACAGGGAGTATAGACATACCTTCGGTGGGTACAGTATGCCGTATCTGTTCCTGCTCTCCCTCTCTATGTGCCTGGGCATGGACTGGGCTATGCCTCTATTGTGGGTGGGGGTCCCATTCACACTGAAGTGGCGCCTGGCCACAGTTCTGGGGGTGGGTATATATACATAGAGAGTACATACATAGTGAGTATATATACATAGAGAGTAGGAAGGACAAAGCCTGTCGCCTGTCCAGGGCTGAGGATGCGTGAAGAGATACACAGGTCATGTATAGCCATGCATACCTTGGACTGGGTCTGGCCCTGACCCTGAGGGGACCTGTGCAGGAGATGAAGCTGGGGTCAAATGTAAAGGGAGCACAGAAGAGGGAGTATATACTAAGAGAGAATGTCTGTAATGTGGAGATGGAGCTGGGGTCAGGGGGGCAAGACCAGGGAGGCAGAAGAGGGTGTATAAATCCGTGTGTCTCACTGTCTGGTTCATTCCAGATAGTGTACTGAAGGGTGTGCAACAGACACAATAGAGTATGGACAGAGATACTAGCACAACACACATGCACATACCTAGCCGGCTGTCCTGACTGGGCTATCCTGGACAGGACCTTGCCACACTGACAATGAGGGGGAGTAAGATATTACACTGGCAGTGACCAAGATAGGATTGACACTATGAAGTACAGAGAGGATGCACCATACTCATACCCCTCATCCACTCACATACACACAGATACCACCCTCACTCTCATCCACATGACCCCCCTCCCACCGTATACATACATCCACCTGATACACTCAATCCACCCCCCACCTGACTGCTAATGGACTCTGGTGTAGCCTCGGTCAGGCCATTGGCCAGGAGGAACTGCACCAGGGCCTCCACGGGCTGTGTGGACACCCCGGGCAGCATAGACGTGACCCCAGTGTGGGAGTGAGGGTAGGCATCACTGGACTCCGGCACACACACGCCACTCTCGGCACGGTGCGTCATGGACAGAGCGCTACAGACACAGGCGCACTAATAAAGAAGGCTAGTGAAGGGTACTGGGTCTGTATAAGACGTCGTGTCTTTGCCCGCACTTTGAGCACAAACAAGAGCAGCACGATGTCGTGAAATCCAATCTTTGCTCTGAATCAGAGTCTGATTTTGCTCTAAACCCTTTTGATAAACCCTAGATCAAAAATGTTGTGCTGGCCTAACTCTCCTGTGTCTCTCTCTACCACTCCCTGCTCCCTGTGTGCACTGTATCAGAGCACAGAGACTAGGGACAGTGTCCCTGCATACTGGGGGAGTGTGTGGTTGCGTCCAGTCCTACCCGTGGCATAGGCCGTGTCAGGCTGTACCCCCATAGCCTATAGCCTCTAGGGCTATATAGGGTTGTATGGACATGGGATATAGCGACAGAGGCACACCCGTGGCAAGGAGACCAAGGTAGGGGGTAGAGATATATGTACTGTTACACCCCCCCTCCCCCTCTATATCCCCCCCCCCCCCCCCCCCCCACCGCACACATATATACGCTTATGTTCTCACTTTAGGAGAAGCACCAGCGTGACACCCTCCAGATGGTTGAGTCTGCTGTGGAGGCCAGTCTGGGCCCAGTCTGTGAGAGGCTGTCTGCACTGGTCAGTATCAGATATATATATTTTGCAGTGTGCCTAACCCTTATATTAGGAGAGGGGCATGGCCACACACGAGTCCAGGAGGACAACGTCATCGGCCAACGCTGCTGCTGCGCTGGAGACCATCAAGGTGAGACACCCACATATATGTTTCTATTGTTATATATATGGGACCATCATATTTATACCCTACTCACCACTAGAGGATGTCAGATCTTCATTGCCTCCAGGATCATCTCTCTCTCTCTCTCTCTCTCTCTCTCCATATATATATATATATGTATATGTATACACAATAATATACCCTTCTCACCTCAGGATGGCCAGATCTCCATTGCCTCCAGGATCATGTCCATCCTGGACAGGGTGGGGGAGTGCGAGCAGGTATTGTATTATTATATATATATATATACATATATATATATATCGAGAATCTATACAGTGTAGTATTCATCCTGGACAGGGTGGGGGAGTGTGAGCAGGTGTTGTGTTATTATATCACCATATACCTATATGTATATAATTATATTAATATATATATGTATATGTATATATCTCTATTGTGACAATATACAGTGCAATATGCATCCTGGACAGGGTGGGGGAGTGTGAGCAGGTATGGTAGTTTATATACAGTCAATGACATATGAGTATACATAGTATGGTATGTATAGAGAATATGTAGTGTATTATTATCCTGGACATGGAGGGGGGGTGGGGGGTGAACAGGTAGGACTTCTTTGTGTATAGGTCTCTATGGTATGTTGTATGTACTTCCCTCATGACCTCATTTGTGTTTACCATGTATGTATTTATATAGTAGTGGTATCTCACCCCATAGGCTCTTTATAATTGTTTGTAGTGGTCCCTAACTCCCAGGTCCTTGGTGACATATTGAACCTAGATATACCCTCACCCGTATAGTATGTATATACATAAGAGAGTCTAACCCCCAGGCCCTGTGTGACAGACTGGCCCAGGTGGAGGGGCTGGTGGACTCGAGGTGGCAGCAGGTATACATTGCATATGTAATGAATATGTTGTTTGTATATATAGTATAGGAGATGTACTACTAGGCACCTAATTAGTTTACTATACATACTCGTGTTGGGAGCTGGTGTAGAGGGTTTATATTGTATATGTGTATTATTGTATATATAGTGGACTTGAGGTGGTAGCAGGCATTGATGTGCGCAGTATAGAAAATGTATGATATGTTTTCACAATCCCGTACCCCCTCACGGTGCAGACAAGGGATGCCATATATACATTGTATGGCCCTATATATATGTAATACAACTGCACTAGCCTCTATCATATATATATATATACACTCACCCCCAGACCTTGCAGACCAGGGATGCCATATATACATAATATATATATATATACATATTGTAGTATATAGTACTATTATTGTATTCACCCCAGACCCTGCAGACCAGGGATGCCATGGCCGAGGAGCAGAGGGTGGCAGCCATGGACAGGGAGGCTAGGTGTGTATAGCAATGATAGGTGCATATATACATGGTAGTATATATCTATATATGCACATATGGATTCCTGTAGGAGCAGAGGGTGGCAGCCATGGACAGAGAGGCTAGGTGTGTATAGGATGTACTAGACAACATATATGTATATAATTATATATGCTATGTATAAGTACATATGTTCATATGCCCATATAAGAAGACAGTGGGAGCCATGGACAGGCTAGGTACCTATTGTGTTTCCCATAGTGTAGATATATGTATGTGTATTTGAGTATATGTATATATATATACATATCTTTTCTGATCTTACATCACAACAGGACCCGTATTTATATGTATCAGTATATGTGAGTACATTGTTTTGTATATACCTTTCTTCTGCTCCTGACCCCCAGGCGTCCCAGGGTGGACAGGTCCTGTGAGGCTCTTCCCCCCTCGCACTTCCCCCCTGTGAGTGTTGAGACCTCTGTGCAGACAGGCATAGAGGGAGATGGAGAGGGGGGGTTCACTGATGCATCCACAGGGACTGAGGCAGAGGTGGAGGCTATGCCCGTGATCACTGTCGATGCGTGTATGTGCACTGACCCCATGCCTCTCCCTATTGTACCTGTTGTCTCTGTGCATGGACCTGCGCCCTCTCCTGAGGTGCAGGCTGTCCCCACCCAGGTGACACCCACAGAGGACGAGGGAGAGAGGGAGAGGGACAGAGAGAGGGAGAGAGAGAGACCCGCTGCCAAGGCACAGCAGAGGGAGACAACTGCTGTCTCCGCCACTGTATCCAGACCCAAGGGTGGCAAGAGAGGGAGGGAGAGAGAGAGGCCTGCAAGAGAGAGTAGTGCCAAGGCCTACCCTGTGGAGTCAGAGCAGTCTGCCAGCACCTCCACCAGCAGCAACCTCCTCGAGCCCTTCTCCCCCGTGTCCCCCTCCCCCTTCTCCCTCCCTGCACCTGTCCAGCCCCCTGTCAAGAGGACTGTCCGCAGTGCACGCAGTGTCCGCAGTGTGAGGCGCAGCAGGACCAGGCCCACTCGCACCTTTGCCCTGGACCCTTTACTCACACCCACACCCCCTGGGGCTGATGAGTCACTGGCTGCCAAGGGTGGGTCTCTCTCTCTGTTTGGAGGCAAGGAGAGAGAGAGAGAGTCTCTCTCTGTGTCTGACATGGCTAGGGTCAGTGCAATGCACCAGAGAAGGGCCGCCGCATCTGTGCAGGGTGTGCCATCTATACTCGAGGAGAGTGATGATCAGATGCTGGACCTGCTCTGCTCACCTGACAGGCGGTACGGGTCTTGAAGGGGGTAGGAATAGATAGAGAATAGATATTATATTATGTCAGGAGTCTGTAAATCAGATACAAGTCACAACTCCTATATTGAATATATATTGCTTGTCACCCCAAGAAGTGTGTTCACACTCCTCTCACATCGATGTGAGCTGCTCCCCCGCCACCTTGATTGCCGTTGCCATCTGCTGCACCGCACTCTCCACCCCCATGCCCTGGCCCATGTTGACTATCTTCACACTCTCCACAGGCATGTTGCTGTAGATGCCTCCCACAGTCTCCATCAGCCTCAGCTGGGTGCTCTGGGGGGGTGCCTCCTTCTCAACCTCAAGCTGCCTCCCAAGCAGGGTAAGCTCCTGCTGCCTCTCAGCCTCGGCCTCCTTGGGGTCAAACGCAGTGTGTATGAGTATATGAATAGTCAATATACAATATTGTTTTCAATGCTTCCTACCTTGAGGTTAAACTCGTCTGCAATGTGGCGTCTCTTGTGCTCTGCGGCCTGTACCTCCAGGCCCTCTGTCAGCTCCTGCAGGGAGTGCTTCTGCTTGGCAAGGGTGCGCTCACTCTGCAGGCGTGCCTCGTCCACCAGTCTGTTGTGGGCAAGGAGGTCACGCTCCATGGCAACGGTCTCGTCAGCCTGCACCTGGGGTAAGCAGCGGCATAACTACAAGCGTATGTGAAAGTTGGAGACAGAAAGACAGACACATACTAGAGAGGGAGACAACTCGGTGTACCTGAGCCATCTCCAACTCCTTGGCCATCTCTAGCAGTAGTGTATATATATGTATGCATGTGGACACGAGAGAGAGCAAGACGTCTCTGTATATACTATATCCAGTAATTACCTGGGCCATCTCCAGCTCCTTGGCCATCTCTAACTTGGCCCTCTCGATCCTCTGTCTCTCCAAGAAGAGCTTCTCCTCCTCCTTCTCGGCCTCAAGCTGCTTTTGCTTCTCGTACACGATCTGCTGGGCATCTGACATGAGAGGAAGTATAAGAGGGTAGAAGAAGTCTACCGCTAGAAGACACATACAAGAATGCCTCCACTATACACTTACTTGTATCAGCCCTTTGCTTGGAGAGTGCAAGCTCGGACTCCACCCTCTCGGCCTCTAGCACGCTGTCGGTCTCACGCTTGATGCGCTCTGATGTCTGGCGTGTCTCCTGGCGGTATGGGGTCTGGAGGTTGTTGAAGAGAGAGGAGGACAGCACCCGGACGTCAGTGACCTCGATCGTCTCCAGCCACACACCCCACCCTCCCACCACCGCCTGCATCTCCTCTCTGATGGCATCTCTCACCAGCTTCCTGTTCTGGATGACCTCCTGGATGGTTAGAACTTCTAAATACGGTATTTAGGTATTTAAAATACCAGAGTAAAGAATATATACATTAGATCTAATTAGTATTCAATTATTATACCTGGATGGTGAGGTTGGCCACCTGGTGCCTCACGATAGACTCTGCCATGCGGGCTAGGTTCTCGTTGGTGGTGGGGTACTCGAAGGTGGTGCGACATAGACCCTGGATGTGCTGGAAGGCCTTGTAGGGGCCGTCATCGTTCCTGAGTCAGAATAGGGTATGATGGTGATGGCACAAAGAGAGATAAGATTAGTAACCTCTATCAGTGGTAGTCAATATATATATGAATACAGTATTTCACATACGAATACAGGTATATTATATACTATATATACTATATATACATATATAGACTACTATGCGCACCTGCGGATAACCCAAATAAGGAATCCCGAGATCTCAACACCAGAGAACTGCTTGGTAACCTGCGGTTGGAGGGATTTGTACGGCTACACGGAAGAGTATGTAGTGATACACAGTTACGGAAAGACGAAAGAATATGTTGTAGTGACACATAGTTACAGAAGGTCAACTCAATTGTCAATACTAGCAAAGCTAGTCTAGAAATGCAAGACTAGAAGTTCTTGCATCTGAGTCATACATACATACATACATACATACATATACTGTATTCACATATATTGTATATACATGGTACCTGTTGGGCCACAAAGGGCACCTTCTGCAGCACAGTAGGGAACATGACAACCTGTGTCAGACTAGGGTGGCCACTATAGTATATATAACATTGCCACACACATTGTACTGTAGACAACATTGGCCATATATACCCAATCACCCACCTGCTCCCTTAGCCTGCGGAAGTGTGCAATACCCACACCTGAGTTCACGAGCTTGCCGTCCTTGACCACAATGCACCACTCGTTCGGCTTGGCCTGCTGTTATGCCATACAATACAACTGTATATATGGGTGTATGAGGGGAGGCATGGTGTGTGGTACCTGCATGAAGCGTAGCCATATACCCACACCCAGGGCAACGGCGCTGAAGAGCCCGGCTGCCACTGCAATGGGCACCGCGTATCCACTGGAAGCCATTTGGTTGGTGGAGCGGTGTCTGACTGACTGAGATCAGCGTGACACCGATATATGGCAAAAAAGGATTGACATTCAAAGGGTTCCCTCCCAGTCACCTTCATGATCTGTTTACTGTATCAGATAACTGGGACTCATAAGCGTCTTACCTCCGTCCACCCTCTATAGCGGTCAGACTAGTGAATCTTAGGTACTCGTGGATGTGCAGAAGAGACCCCTGACCTCAATACTGTCACTTAACATATCCCTTTCTAATGATATATGGGGAAGGCCACTCTATTCTTGCTCACATATATCTCACAAGTTAGTATTTCGTTGATTACCATTAGTCAATTATGTGAAGAATGGCGATATACTAGAGAATGACATCTCTGCACACTGTCTTTGCGCTGACAGGTACTCTCTCTCTCTCTCTCTTGCTGTCTCCCCCGCTCTCTAACTCTCCTTCCTTCTTTCTCCCTCTCACAGACCAGCTTTGTGCTGAGAGGAACGCTCTCTCTCTCTCTCTCTCTCTCTCCTTCCTTCTTTCCACCTCTCCCACACTGGCTCTGCGCTGACATATATTCCCCCCCCCCCCCCCCCCCCCCCCCCCCCCCCCCCCCCCCCCCCCCCCC
>BDIP01000384.1:0-20234 GCA_003568945.1 Kipferlia bialata
GTGTTGGGGGGGGGGTGGGGGGGGGGGGGGGGGGGGGGGGGGGGGGGGGTATATCTGCATATCTAGAGAGGACACTGTAGTTCGTAGAAGCCATGCACGTCAGTAGTTTCTATGTATATATACAGACTATATATATTGTATCAGTGGGAGTGTCTATACCCTACCTACATCTATACCCACACTGACACCAGTGTACATATTCACTCTATAGTATAACATATATATATATATCCTATGCTCTGTGTCCCTCTGTTGGAACATGCCCCTCCTACCTCTATCCTATACCCACACTGACAGCAGTAGGATTCATGTGGGAGAAAAGCTATCCTTTGGATACCAGTGTACACTATTCTCATATGTGTCCTATACTCTGTGTCCTTCTGTTGGATTTTGACCACCTCCTATTGACTCTCTCTCTCTCTGTTTGAACTTGACCACCTAGACTGATCAGTATACACTTCTATCCTCCACATTGTGTCTATCTACATGTCCACTTTCTATACTGATATCGTGGGTAGTCTATCAGTCGATATCCATGCGTGTGTATCTATGCTGATACATGTGAGAGAGGGATAGGCAACCTATATTATAGTGTATGTATACACTGACACCAGGTGGGAGAGGGAGAGGGTACCCTCGACAGAAGGGCAGGGCCATACATATATGTATATATATACATATTATTATCTATGTATTATTGTGTTTACTCATATATATATATATAAATATAGAGAGAGAGAGAGAGAGACTTACACCAGGTGGGAGAGGGAGAGGGCAACCTGGGCAGAAGGGTAGGGCGGCCCAGCACGCTGGGGGTGGCATCTGCTAGGTATATATATACACACACACACACACACACATATATATATATATGAATATATTACAATTGTATAGAGATCGGCCTAGCACGCTTAGTGAGCCTTAGGGAGAGAGAGAGTGACCCTGCTCTCTTGAGGACTGTAGTAATATCACTGATATATATTCAATGTATACAATATATACGAATACTTCAATATGCTCTTGTTGCTGACCCTCAGGGAGAGAGTGACCTTGTTGTATTCCAATTTATATATATTTACGTGTCTACTATTTGTATACCACTGACCCTCAGGGAGAGAGAGAGTGACCTTGCTCTGCTGAGGGAGGAGTGCCGAGAACTGCAGACACTCAACTTCAGGTACTGTGTTTTACTTGATTATGTTGATATATTGTTAGTATGCATGATATGGGTAATTTTTTTTGTTTCATATTGAATATACTATACATATATTCTTGTATTTTTATAATGTCGATTGGTAGAGAGTAGAATCGCTTACACTAGGAAACTGGCCATCAATGCGTGCCAGGGTGGCCTGGGTGGCAGTGCCCTGAGGCCACTCTACTGGATGCTGTTCCTGAAGGTATATATATATGTATATACACACACACATATATATATATATATATATAGTTGAATATTCCATATATTTAGTGATTTGGGTGGCAGTGCCCTGAGGCCTCTGTACTGGATGCTGTTCCTGAAGGTATGCATATATGCATACCCAGTATATATATAGTATAGTATTGTATATATATATATAGATCAATATTCCAAATATTTAGTGCCCTGAGGCCACTCTACTGGATGCTGTTCTTGAAGGTATCGACTGATCTCTCTCTCTCCCTCCACACTCTTTCTCTCTCCCTCTACACCCTTATGTCAGGTCCTTGATGGCTCCTATGACGACTGGCTGGGTGAGCTGATGGACCACAGATGCACATACGAGTACAAGTCAAGGGGGAACATTGACGGTATGTTGTTGTGTACAATATATACATATATATATAGAGATATATTTATATATATATAGATATAGATATATAGATTGTATCTGCCTCTGACACCCAGGTGAGGAGAGCCAGAAGGAGGTGTCCAACCCATCCCAGCCTGAGGGGGAGAGAGAGAGAGTGGAGGAGGAGGAGATTGAGGTTGAGATTGACATCAATGCTGATGGAGAGTTTGTCGATAACCCCCTCTGCCTAGAGCCAGGCTCCGTCTACAACAAGGTATCTCTCTCTCTCTCTCTTCAATATGTGTTTTATGTTCACCCTATCTGACTATTCTTGACTGTCTCTGACCCTGACTGACTATCTCTGACTCTCTAGGAGGCCCAGCGTCAGGAGCTCCAGAGCACCATCCTGCTTGACCTGAGGAGACTGCCTAGTGTGTTCTGTCAGAATGATGAGGTATACTCTTCTGTATATATACATTCAGACCCGTTCAGACCCATTCAGTTCTTTACAATTCTCTCTATGTATATATGATATGCTCTCACCCTAGGTCGGCGACCTCCTCGCTATCCTAACTCTCTCTCTCTCTCTCTCTCTCTCTCTCAATGTGTATCTGTCCAACCTACCAGGTCGTTGATGACCTCCTCGCCATCCTGACTGTCTACTGCACAGAGCACAACACAGTCAGCTACAGACAGGTATACATTCATATATATATATATATATATATATATATATATATATATATATATTACTGAGATGCTTAATATGTATATGTGTGTGTGTTCATAAATATTCTGCACAGAGCACAACACAGTCAGCTACAGACAGGTATGGATAGTATATTATATATATATATATATACTATTATAAATAAATTTTTATTATATATAAATTTTTATTATATATATATATAATCCATATAATAGAGAAGGGTATGTATTCTGCATGTATGTATTCTGCACAGAGCACAACACAGTCAGATACAGACAGGAACCATGTATTGTGTTATTATTCGTGGCACGGGCTCTTCTCTGTTTCATTTTATGTGTATACATTCTAAATTCGGGACATGCATGAGAATACTGCCCCTCTGCATTATGCCCTTGGCTATATTCATTCTCCCTCTATATATATATATTACCCACCTATACTTAGGACATGCATGATATAGCTGCCACTCTGCCCCATTTCCTTACTCCCACATGAATATATATTAGAACTCTCCCTCTCTTTATACATGTATATATATACTCTTGTGTGTGTGTGTGTGTGTGTATCTTGGAATACTAACCCCTAGGGCATGCATGAGATAGCTGCCACTCTGCACTATGCCCCTATATATCAATTCTCTACCTCTCTCTCTCTCTCTCTATATATATATATACATATGTATATAATATTATAGGATGCTCACTCCTAGGGCATGCATGAGATAGCTGCCACTCTCCACTATGCCCTGGGTCAGACATATATATATACATCACTAATATAAACATATAGTATAGTATAATATACAGTACTCATACCCTAGGGCATGCACGAGATAGCTGCCACTCTGCACTATGCACTGGGTCAGACATATGGCATAGTGGGGCAGATGGCATCATCACCCGCACCTGGCAGTGTGGACGTTTCAAACGGTACCCAGGTAAATACAATCCAAGCTCTCTATACTATTCTATTTTGAAAGTCTGATAACTGCTTGTTTACCCTAGGTCGTGAGGGAGTATGTTGGTCCCATTGACCAGGACTTCTTCACTCCCCCCCCCTCCCCCCTCTCTCTCTATATATATACCTATGTATATACCTACATTAATACCAGGTCGTGAGGGAGTATGTTGGCCCTGTTGACCAGGGTGAGGCCGAGGGAGAGAGAGAGAGGGAGTCCAACTACCAGTACATCGGGAGACTCCTAGACCCACAGTACCAGAGACACGACACGGTATGTATATATATGTGTGTGTGTGTGTGTGTGTAGATATATATATACTAGACAGATGATACTATATTGATAGATGTGTATATACTGCTGGGCCCACAGTACCAGAGACACGACACGGTATGTATATATGTCTGTATATATATATATATATACACATACATATATATATATATACACATACATATATATATATATATGTGTGTGTGTAGATATATATATATATACTAGACAGATGATACTATATTGATAGATGTATATACACTCCTGGACCCACAGTACCAGAGACACGACACGGTATGTCTCTTTACCTTTGTATAATCACCTATACTTGTCACAGCGTCTTGTCACACCCAGTACAGCATGTTCTGCAAGGTCATGGAGGTCATCCCTTCATATATACCATAGAATACTTCTTTCTCTACGTATGTTATCACACTCTTTCTTTTGCTTGTCACAGTGTGACTAATGACAGTACAGCATGTTCTGCAAGGTCATGGAGGTCATGGGGTCCTGGTATGTGAGTGGCGACAGGAAGCCCAACGAGAGGATACAGGCAGACAGGTATGGTATATATATATATATATATATATATATATATATATATGTGTGTGTGTGTGTCACTATATATATATATATATATATCACGAGAGGATACAGGCGGATAGGTATGGTACATACTGTTATGTATAGATGTATATATATAGGTATATGGCATGTAGATGTATGTATATACCAGTGGGGACAGGAAGCCCAACGAGAGGATACAGGCAGACAGGTATGGAGTATACTGTTCAATTTAGTGGAAGAACTATATGTGTAGGATACTCTTATACATATTTATCATTTGTAGTGGGACAGGAAGCCCAACGAGAGGATACAGGCAGGAAGTCACATGTATGCATAGTCCATATGTGGTGTTGGATATATGTATATACATATGTGTGTGTGTGTGTATCTCACCCCTAGACAGAAGGCCGAGATTGAGATCAGGTCCTGGAACATCCTCGACATCCTCAAGGTACTCTGTCTCTCTCTATCTCCCTAACTCTCTCTAACTATATATATATGTAGTGTGTACATATCTGTGTAACCCCCCAGACACACTCCAAGGATGTCTACCTCTCTCTCTCTCTCTCTCTCTCTCTCTCTCTATATATATATATATTGTCATACAGATGCATACATATGCACACACACACATATATATATATGAGTAGATCCATCAGCTTCTTACCCCAGACACACTCCAAGGACGTGTACCTCCACCTGATGGACCTGGACGTGGAACCAGTCATATTCTCAGTGTACGGTGTCTATATAGTATTACTCATATATATTCATCTTGTCAACATGTTGTACAGTACATGTTCTTCTCTATAGACATGGATAGTGTGTAGTGCTGATCTCCCAGACGCTGGCTGCGTGTTCTCTTTGGCCGTGAGTTTGTCACAGAGCACGGCCTGCTCATATGGGATGTCATACTCGCAGACGGGTACCTCTGTGAGAGCCCCCTTAGGTACATATATCTCTCTATTTCTCCTTCTATCTATACTGTTCTATATATATATCTGAGTCTTTGCTGCCTCAACTATACTGCCTCTCTCTCGCTCTCTCCCACACACACACACTCATACAGGCTCACCAACTACCTAGCTGCCTCCATCTCTCTCTCTCTCTCTCTGTCTCTCTCTCCCTCTCATCATAGGCTGACCAACTACCTAGCTGCCTCCATGCTCCTCCAGCTGCACCCTCTCTCTCTGTCTCTCTCTCTCTCTCTCTCTCTAATACATCCTATCTAACCCTAGGCTGACCAACTATCTCGCTGCCTCTATGCTCCTCCAGCTGCGTCCCCTTCTCCTAAGGGCAGATGCCATGGAAGTACTACACATTCTGATGAAGCCACACGATCTGTTCCTAAAGGTGTGACATGCTCTATACTCTGTTCAGAATTGTCTCTATATGTATAGATGTCTAGAGGACAGATGCCATGGAAGTACTACTTATCCTCATGAAGCCACACGAGATGTTCCTAAAGGTACTACTGTGACATGCACTTATACTCTATTCACAATTGTCCTAACTCTCAGGCCTCTGAGGTTGAGGTGTTCCACATCCTGCACAGGGCACTCCACCTCTGCAAGGTACTATATATACCCGTATATGGATAGATATCTCTATATACAAATATACAAATACAAATATATATATATATATATATATATATGTGTGTGTGTGTGTGTATATATATATGAGAGTTCCACATTCTGTACAGGACACTCCACCTATGCAAGGTATAGATGTATGATATACATACTCATTGTGTACAAAGTGTACTATGTATCCCTATTACAGACACTATTGTATTTTACCCAAATGTACTAACTCCATATAGTGCATATATACTTACCACCCACATCTAAATACTTTGGTATATATATACGTATACTATGTATGTATACTAACCCCCAGGCCCCCCATGTCCCCACTGACAGGGAGGACACTGTGCTTATACATATATACCACTTATACATACTCACTCATATGTAGTATATACCCTACTATTAATACTCACCCCCAGGCCCCCCATGTCCCCACCGACAGAGAGGACACTGTGGTCACATATATATATATATATATATATATATACTACAGATAGACATACTCACTCATATACATACACATATATTGTACATGTATTATATACCCAAGCATACTCACTCCCAGGCCCCTCATGTACCTACTGACCGGGAGGACACAGTGGTCACACCCACCTCCAGCACCCTGGCTGTGCCTGTACCACTGCCCCAGTCACAGCTGGTATGGGTATATAGATTCATATACACTATATGGACAGATAGTCTATATACTATATTCTATGTACTGTACTCTAGTACAATGCCTGTGCCACTGCCCCAGTCACAGCTGGTATGGGTATATAGATTCATATACACTATAGTCACAGCTGGTATGTATACGTTTATATATGTACTATATGGACAGACAGTCGATATACTATGTACTATACTCTAGTACAATGGCTGTGCTTCTGACTCAGTCACAGCTGGTACGGTATATCTCTCTCTCTATCTCTATTTCTATATTCTCTCTCTATTGATATATATTGATACTGAGTAAGTGGTATAGAGTGTATATATATATTTCATACACCCACCCCCAGGGTAAGGGCACCAGAGGCAGGGAGAGAGAGAGAGACAAGTGCAAGGGTGACCCCTCTCAGTCAACTGAGCAGAGCGAGATATCAGTCCACCTGCAGGTATTACCATATTCTCTCCCCCTGTCCTTCTATCTCGCTACACCCCTATCTTTCTCTTTCTCTCTCTCTCTGGCCACACCCCTCAGTATCACCAACTAATTAATTTAATTATCTTCTCTCTCTCTCTCTCTCTCTACCTACACCCTAACCCACCAGTGTCTGCAGGAGTTCATCGGAGAGGAGCTGTCAGCTGAGATGGCCAGGATAGGTATGTATATCTACTATATACTTATAGATATACTATACATAGTATATACTATACATAGTGTATACTTATAGATATACTACTGGATTCAGCTACTGAGATGGCCAGGATAGGTATGTATATATCTACTATATACATAATGTGATACTGACATCACACACTGCTGATATTGATAAATGTATTTACACAATACTGATATAGAGCTGACAGCTGAGATGGCCAGGATAGGTATGTGTAACACTATATATACTTGTTTCTCACTGTACACTCATTATATACCAATATCATATACTGCTGTTATAGATGTACTAGGCACTCTCATTGGTATATATACATATACATGTATGTATATATTTTTGTATACTTTACTATACTGGTACATATATTACTGACGCATAGGCACTCTGATAGGGCGGGACCAGCCACAGAAGGGAGAGGCCAAGGCAGAGAGTGAGGGAGAGGGAGAGGGAGAGGGAGATGAGGCAGATGGTGTTGAGGCAATCACTGAGGGAAGTGAGGGAGAGAGAGAGGATGGAGAGACAGCAGACAGGCCCCTGGGACAGGTATGGTATATCATCTTAGTGTTTGACATAGCTTTTATAGCTCATTATATAGTATACTGTATGTTTCTTATTTATGTAGGCATCTATGTAGGTATGGTGTATGCCATTCGGGTTTATCCATAATATATATGAGTACTTCCTATAATGGGTGCAACTCACACCAGTGTGAGACCGATGTGATCGGGTCAAGTGAATTGTATTATACTAATCCTTTATGTAAAGGGAATAAGAGACATTCTAGCGCTGCATAAACCTTGACTATACCTTACCCCCCAGGGCGAGACCGATGTGATTGAGTCCTGTCTGGGTGAACTAGCATTCTGCTCCAGTGTCCTCAGGCACCAGCACCCACTCTCAGACGACCCGGCCAATCTGCTGCAGGTATCGCGTAATTATACAGTATCGTGTAGTATGAAGCCAAGCCCATCTGCTACAGGTATCGCGTAATATATACAGTATCGTGTAGTATATGTAGCCAAGCCCATCTGCTGCAATTATCACGTAATATACACCCCATCATGTAGGACATATATGCCTCTCTCACCATCAGATCATCTCTTATATTATAAATATTCCGTGTAGTACTTGTCTCACTCTCAGGACCTCAATGTGCCTGTCTGTATCGCCTAGTATATAAATGCAACATTACATAGTATAGTATATGCTGTCACGTTGAATACCCATGCATCTCTCTCACTCTCAGGAATCAGATCATCTCTATCGCGAGAGGGGGTGTCGACATCAAGGAGGGGGAGCTGACAGCAAATGAGCAGGTATGTGTCTTTACACTCTTTGCCATATCCTGTTGTTATAGTTATTCTTCTCTATCTCTCCCCCCCCCCCTCTCTCTCTCTATTATGCTACTATACCGTGGATGGGTACTGTACCTATATCGAGTAAGGGGAGCTTGCAGCGAATGAGCACATGAGATGATTGTGTTGTAAATGTATATAGATATATAGTATTTTTTACTAGTATTGCAAAGAGGATAATATTGGATGGTACGAATACCCCTATCTCACCCCAGCTTGATCCATATATATATATATATACATATACACCTATCTCACCCCAGCTGGAGCTGAACCAGACCATCCGCATGTACGTGCTGGCCCAGAGACAGGTGAGACACTTGTATAGAAGTGTGTATATATATAGTCATACATATCTATATATGAGTGTGTATGTGCAGGTATATGACACTCATGTATCTATGTACGTGCTGGCCCAGAGACAAGTATAATATGTGAATTCGTGCATTCTCTTGTTCTCTTCCTGAAGTATGTATATACGAGACGCCTCAGATATCCATGTGTTCAACATTTATGCCTCTCCTTGGGAATACTAGCACATTTGCCTTATAATAGGAGCTGAGGCACCTTGCCACCCACAATGACTCTCTCTCTCTCTCTATATATATACTTATCCTAGGAACTAAGGCGTCTAGCCACCCACAATGCCGAGCTGAGGCAGAGGGTGAGAGACCTGGAGAGCAAGGAGAGCAAGGAGTGATAGCATTGAGGGAGAGAGACAGAGAGAGAGAGAGAGAAATAGGGACAGCGTTGTGAATAGGAATCGAGTTTTGGAGGAATGAATTGCGTCGTTTACTCTGACATCGGAGGTGTTACTTGAAAGGCGTTTCTCGTCTTCATATGCCTCCACATGTATGAATATTGTCTGTTTGTAACCTCTAGAGTATCAATGACGATTCATCTTCCTCTCTTCATTCTATAGCCCTCGGCCTATCCTTGCGTAGTCGTGTCCTCCAGAGCCAGAACTAATCCACACCTGAGAGTGAGAGTACACTTTTATGTTAGCCCAAGTCCTTCACTGGGTGTATATATTGAATTATATATATACCTGAGGTGCCTGTTAGAGAGTGGCTCGAGCTTGGTGCGGAGACTGACTCCATCACCAACCCTAGGTGTAAGTGTCAGTGTGTGAGACTTCTTCTCAATATTTTGGCTGTGATGTTACATCACTGATGTACTATCGGTGATGTACACCACATTAATGTACCATATGTTCAGTTGGTGAATTTCACTGCATTCTGTAACAGAATCTGTAATGAGGACTCAGACAAATAGATGCCCACCTTGCCAACAACCAATCAGCTGTGTATCTCCCGCCAATTGTATCAAAGCCAATGGTAACGAGGTACCTTTGTGTCAGTCCATACTCAAATCGTACCGTATATCATCTCTCTCACTGAGAGAAACATCTGGCCGACACTGCAATTGTCATGGATATCTTCTAACCATAAACCAACAACTTGTAACGATATCTCTAGGCCTATATGATTTCCACGTACCATGCTACCATCGTGCATATCCAACGCAGTATGATGCCAAGGGGGTCTCTGCTGTTCATCCAACCTGGGGTCAGTCTTCAACCAAGTAAGTGAATGAAACTATATTAATTAGTGCCTTGATAATACTGATACTGATACTAATAGAGGTATCCTTGGGTCAGTCTTCAACACATAAAAGAAAAAAACAAAGGAGTATGACCCTCACACAATGAGAGAGAGAGGGGGAGCGTACCTATGATGTTGGGGTCTATCCACCTCAGCATGTATGTGACTGGACCCTCAACCAGGAACTCTAGTCCAAACACAGTGAGAGACATGGTGCTGAAGCGTCTGGAGTTAAGGTCTTGCTACTTAAGACTATTGCGAAGAAAAGAAACAGTGTCTGAAGTAGCAGTCTTGAGTCTAGAGACTATTGCAAAGAAGAGTAATAATATGTAGAGTTGGATTCCAATGGTTCCGTGTCTTTGTACATACCTTACCCACAAGGTACGCTGAGCCCGTCGCTCTCCTACCTCTCTGGAACAACCTTCGTATCTAGTGGTGAGACCTATTGTCCTTGCTTCCTTCCTTTATGATGTTGGACAATTTGCAAACTCAAATGATATGAGATAGATAGACATACCTTTGGATGAAGTAGGTCAGTGCACATGTCTGCACTGCACTGAACACATAGTCACTGTAACTCTGGAACACAAATCGTGATTGATATTATACTATATCCTATGTGTATCTGATTGGAGTACCTCTGTATGAAGTATGTCAGTGCACATGTCTGCACTGTACTGAAGATTTGTATATATTCATACTATTTCAGCCTACATACATAATTCTTGATGATACAAACTATTATAGTACGTGAGTAGAGTTGCGTTACCTGAGGTAACTTACCTCTGTACGAAGTATGCCAGTGCACATGTCTGCACTGCACTGAAGGCATAGTGCTGGGAGACAGACATGAACTGACAGGCAGGGTCAATCTATGGTCAGAGAGTGGTGTTTTGTGTCACAGAGAACGATGTCAACTACACTATGTTTGGGTTTGTAGAAGAGTCAGACATAGAACCAGTACATATGCATTGAAATTGCAACCCTTACACCTTACCGTCAGGTGATGTCAACAGGTAGTCCAGCCCGTAGTACACAGTGCTACCCAGAGCCATCAGGACCAAGGGGAGGGAGGACAGGTAGAGAATCCGCAGTACACGTAACCTTCTAGCATTGCTTGATGTAACTCCATCATACTTGACCTCAGCAGGTGACCTGTCTACGTCTGACAAGGTGTCCTGTCTGTATGATACCCCACTGGTTGAAGTATAAGCATGTGTCTCCTGGACTAGGGCACAGGCTGTCTCCTCAGGAGGGTCCTCACAAATGTATACGACCTCCTGTGTCTCGGTGACTCTAGACAGTGATGCTGTCTTACTCTCATATGCCCATCTCAAGAGTAGACCCATGGATACACCCTTTGTGTCAGACACTATTTGTGATGATGAATCATAGGAGTAGCAGCCCGTAGGGGAAAGAAGGTACTGTGTGAGCACCTGCAACATACTGCCAAAGAAGGGAAGGATGCCCTGGAACCAGCCTGCTAGCACCTGGGTTAGAGAGGTCATGACATGTTACTCAATAGTGTCAGAGTAGAGATATGAACGTATTTCGAGTAAGATTGCTATTGTTATTGTCTTAAGTGTGTGTCTCTCACCTGCGGCCACCAGAGGCCCCAGAAGTCCAAGAGTGTTCCCATACCAGATGGCTGTCTCATGGTGGCATAGTCCATCCTGGTCCAGCTCTAGAGTTAGTTCAATACTATTAGAAGGGTATAACTTATAGTCGCAGTCATCATGACTAGTCATCATGACTACCGGGTATCCAGAAGTACCCTTAACTACCTTATACTCCATGACCCTGTCCCTGACTGGCTCTGTCAACAGGGGCACAACCAAGGCTAGAGCATAGTATACAACACAGAGAGGGACAAGGGCAACACTCCTCTGGTCAACTCCGCCTTCAACCATCTTCCCACCTACAGCAACGTCATGCTTTTCAAGACACCTGACTATTGCAGCAGTGATTGGTATGATGACAAGGGAGACTAGTGTTATGAGCACCATTGCACACCCGAAGAAGGTGAGGGGGTTGCTCTCAATCTCGCCCATCTGGAACCATCTGGGTGTTAGAATGTTATCGAGTTGTATAGTACATAGATTATTGAGCGATGTATGATGCAAATCATCTGCGCATACATTACCAGAGTAAGTAGGCCATTATTCAAGCTTAGTTGTGTGTAGGAGTCTCCTACAGTACGAGACAGTAGAAGACCCAGCTATATGCGTACTGATTGAGAGAGGGATGGTACTGGGGAAATTACCTGTACCGCCAGAATGTCTGGTCTGATGGTATGCACTGGTACCAGATACCCTTACCTGTACCGCCAGAATGTCTGGTCTGATGGTATGCACTGGTACCAGATACCCTTCAGATACTGCTGAAAGCAGATCAGTCCAACAAAGACAGGGAAGCACAGGAGGTATCGAAGTAGGAGTCTCCGCATGTAGGCAAGATACTGTCTGAACCCCTCATTGTTCAGAAGAGCGAGTGCCCTGTAGACATGGTTGAAGCCATACACACAGCCGGACACCTGCAATGTAAAAGAGAACTCAAATATAGTATATTGAAGAGAGATACGCTTTACTCCAATTGCTTGGAAAGCAAGGAGGGAATAAGTATAGCATAGCCCCTATGATTAAGTGTGTAATATTACGCACCAGTACAAACCCTCCCCTCCACCCAGCAAAGAGCACTGTGGGAGTGAAGATTGCGACGAGGACTCTCTTGGCAGGAGTGTCTAGCTCCTGTGTGAGTTCATATTGGGAGGATGCATCCATATGTGGACACAAACATAAGGGTCTAAGTATCAGGCCAGTATACATGTATATCACTATATATATATGATATTCGCATACCAAGAAGTACTGTGTGTCTGCCGCTGCCCCACTACTGTGAACAAAGATCATCATGAACACTCCTAGGCCCCGGGCTACATCCCTGTAGCATCAGTTACTCACTGTAATCTAGAGAGCAACTCAGTATTATCCTGTGGAGCAGTAACAAACACATACATTGACAGTAGCCTTGGACTGCCATCAAAAACTGCTCGAGGGAACATGAGTCCCATCAACCAGCCCCAGTACACACGGAGAGCACGGATAGCCCCAGTCCTCGGCATCCTTTAGTCTTTATATGCACCACGGCTACTGAATTGCTGTGGCTGATATAGAGAGAGGGCACTAAGTAACTGGGACTCCTTACTGGTCTACAGCTAGGATATCTATTGCTGGTCCATATTTGCTGAATTGAAACCCTCATTGTGAGGGCCAATAGTTGGCCTCAACAGTATCAAGCGTTCATCCACTCAACGACATCAATCAGCTCAGTTGTTGTGCAAATTGGGTCTGTACTATGTAAGGGTCTCGGTATTGTAATATTTCGTGGGACAAAAGAATTCAAGCAATAGAACTCAAAGACATTGGTTCGAACGTTGCATCTATTACATATTACATTGTGTTACAAGTTTCAACAGAATCATAGCTTCATCTGGATTCAATGGACACTGTCAAAGACGATCGTCTAGGTATATATCCTCCTATGTATGCTGTCTAAGACAGTCTTGAGTAAGCCACTGTCTGATACAGTCTCTAAGTGGAGCCCCCGAACCCTGTCACGGACAGCACCATCTCAATGACACTCAGGTCGTTGAGGGCCCTGGAGTTAGACTACTAAAAGACAACAATGTCAAACTGTGCCAAAATACAACTAGACACCATATGGGTAATATCATTCCCAGCTTTTCATTTAGAATGGAGGCATGGGGCCGCAACATAGAGAGAGCAACTTATATAGATATCTATAAACACTGTAACACCGTTAAGATATATACACTAATATACCTGATATGCGCCGTCCTCCCCAGCTTCTCGTCCAGGATGGATGCATCGGCAGTCATCTTGAGGCCATAGGACAGGACAACCTGAAGAGTTAGAGATGATAGTGTCTGGTGGGATATATATATATATATGTATATATATATATATATAGTGACACGAAGGAAATTCATTGGCAGTCATCTTGAGACCATAGGAGAGGACGACCTATGGTGTAAGTGTCCAGAATGCTGATGCTTGTACAATAGTCATGGAGTTACTTGACGGTTGATAAGTAAGAGAAGTAGAGTGAACACACACATATATTTACCTCTGTGACATTAGGCATGTTGTGCCTCATTGTCTCTGACACTGTATGTTGCACAGCCACCTTCTTGGCAGGGGACCCGGGGTCAATGGGACGGGCTGGGGTGAGTACTCTAATATATAGTACACAAGACTGAAAGATAACTGATGATATTTGCGCATAGTCAGCCATACACATAGTCTCTACTATCAGCTATAGTAATGCCGTACCGAGCGCAGTGAGTGGCGAGACAAATCCATCCCCGACAGCAGTCACTAGGATGATACGACGGAACATCCTGAGATAAGGGTGTAGGGGGAGAGAGAGATAGTAACAGATAGAGAGAGAGAGAGAGAGAGAGAGAGAGAGAGAGAGATTGTTTACCTTAGACTTCTGGCGCCAGCGAGGGTGAGGAGGTACGGCTCTTCCTGCTGCTTTGATACCTATTGGGTCAGAGGTTATGGACAAACAGTATTACGCACAGCCACTAAAGTGACTTCACTAATATAGAATACACATCATCCCATTCCAGATAGATTCAGGTCTCTCCGCGATGTCTCCTCGGCCATAAAGCAGCCCATACAAAAATCCATACACATACACACATATATATACACATATAGTGTTATAGTATGTATGTCACAATACAAATATAGTGAAATACAGTACAATGTATCCGTGCAACTACATACCATCAAGTTTAGATCTCTGAGCGATGTCTCCTTGGCCATGGAGGCAGCCCTCATGACAGACAGGGCAGAGGACACAATGGCACTAGGGGTAAGGCAGAGACAGAGAGAGAGAGAGGGAGAGAGAGAGAGAGAGATGGATGCCCTCCTGAGGGACAGGACAGAGGACACAATGACACTAGAGGTAAGATATATGCGGGTATGTATATATAGAGAGAGAGAGAGAGAGAGAGTAAGAGATTGGCAGAGGACACAATGGCACTAGTATAGGGGAGAGAGAGAGATACTCACTTTGGCCCACTGACTGTGCCGGCATGGGGTGCATTGAAGGTCAGCAGGTGGCCCAGTCTGAGGGTGAGAGATAAACAACGATCACATACGTGATTTATCCTGCATACACAACGTCAACAGTCCTATTCAATGTAAAAACAATTCATGTACATAATGTACCTAGGCAGCAGCGGTGCCAACAGCTCTGTCTCCAGGGCACTTCTAATGATGACACCACCAAGGGAGTGGCCGACAAAGCTGAGGGTGAGGATGTAGAAGAGTAGACACTCTAACGTTCAAAGAATACATGCTCTCTATCTCTCTCTCTCTGGTATATATACACATATATATATACATACATGTCACGTACTCTACCCTCTCCACCGCTGTCATGTCACACCCTGCGTGTATCTCCTCTGCCAGTCTCTGGCCCAGCTCAAGGATGGAGTGCGTGGTGTACTCCTGAGGTCAGGACAAGAATATGAGTTATGCATATACACTAATCATTAGATTATAGTGGACAGTAACCCAAGTCAACGATGGAGTGCGTGGTGTACTCCTACTGTAAGAGAGGCCAAGTGGGAGAATCACAATATTTACTATACAGACTCTCTAATATATGTACACTACTTACCTCGTTGCATGTGCTGATGATGTGCTCATACTTGGAGTGGCCACTCTTCCTGGTCAGCCTCTGCAGGACCTGATGTTATAGGGTAACTACTATGTATTCTTACAATATCTAGAGGACTCTGGAGGACCTGACAATCAATATATACAATGGAACGATACTATTCGAATCCTAAGGTCCTAAGGCCAAAGCATCATCGATTCATAAATTGACGTAAGTCATATTGTAAAGTATACTACACACACTCACCAGCATGTCTCTGAGCAGCCTCACGTCTCCACTGGACCCTCTGAATCCATGCACAAACACAGTCAGATGGATTCCCATCCTACGCTTGTCTCTACCTAGGAAAGTTAGTGATATCCATCTGTATAATAGTAGGGATACGTTATATGAATGATGATAATGATCAAAATGCCGTCGCATACACACCTCTCCTGCCTGGCACACTGGGTGTGCCTCTGGATATAATGGATAGAGTATCATATTACTATCTTTATCTCCTGCATATTCATATATGTACATGTACGTATACGTATACACACCTCTCCTGCCTGGCACGCTGGGTGTGACACTGGGTATGACACCCCCTACCCTGGGTGGGGGGGAGTGGGGGAAGGACCTCATCCGGCCCCTGGAGTAAACAATATGTATATATGGTGTCAATTGAATCATTTAATCATTGAATGTCAAACTATCAATATATATATATATACTTTGTCTCTCTCTATTTTCATCAAAGATAGTGTTTGCTAGTAACAGTGAAAATCCAAATACAGTACCTCTGCTTTGTGTATATGACTGGGCAGTTCTCAGGCCTCAGGTCACGCCTAGACACGGGTTCTGACATGAGGGGATTGAATAAGAACATGTATAGTAGAGATAAGTTTGAATAGAATTCACACTAATGCATACGTCTGAGTAGTATTAATGATACTTCAATAGAATATCTGACCTGAAAACACAGCTCTGTATCTGTCAATGACTTACAGAGCTCTATGTGGTCTATACAATCTATATACTATATACAACTCTATATACAACTCTATATACAATAACATCAAAGAAGGGTGGACTAGCATATACAGTATATATATAGAGAAGTATATACCAACACCAACCTGGGAACACCGCCCTGTATCTGTCAATGACCTCCACACTGGACAGGGTGTACATATATACATATACATATATATATAGATAGGTATACAGGTATAAGACTATATATACACACTACTAATACCTGGGAACACTGCCCTGTATCTGTCAATGACCTCCACACTGGACAGGGTATATAACGACGAGTTAAGTATATATGAGTATACTATTACAACAATATTGAGCGGAAAGTACCTGGGAACACCGCCCTGTATCTGTCTATGGCCTCCACACTGGACAGGGTGCCTATCCTGGATATACCAGTCACGTCATCAGCCTCAGCCTGCCTAGGGGTCAATCGCGTAAGATACCGACACTTATCGTGTAGAAGTATTACCTAGCCTCTGCCACTACACTGTATCTGCCTCTCTGTAACATAGCAAGGTCATCCTGAGTCAGGGTCTCTCTCTCTCTCTCTGCCTCTCTCTGCTGGGGTATCTCCACAGTGGTCTGTCTCTGTGTGACGGCTACTCTCTCCCTCTCTCCCTCCCTACCCTTGCTCTGTGATAGGGGTGGGGGTGCAGTGATGGATGGTGAGTCGGGTACTCCAAACTCCTCAGTCACACCCTCATCCCCAAACACATCCTCGGGGCCCTCCATGGTCCACCTATGGTTAGAAGAGACACATATATATATACATATATACAGTTGATCCACCTAGGGTAAGCAGAAATATGAGTATTCATTATATATACAGTATTCACAATGGTCTTTGAAGATGTAAATGTTTCAATAGTCCAAACACATCCTCGGGGCCCTCCATGGTCCACCTGATATGAGTATCAAGAGTACATCTAGCATATATAGATAGACTATATATCATATACATAGTCCAAACACATCCTCAGGGCCCTCCATCACCCATCTGAAGTTAGTGACAGAATCAAAGGGTAGCAGTATTTATACGTAATACCTATTCATCCCACCATATACTATATAGACACTATATATATATAACTGTATACCTTGAGCCTTGAATGCTAGGACCTCTCTCCCTCTCCCTCTCCCTGTCTGCAATCTCGACCAATGCAGCATCTCTCTCCCGGCACAGCAGGTCAGCCATGCGACCCCTAGCGGTGAGAATAGTAACCATAATAATAATAGTACAGCAATCATCACATGTGTGTGTCAGTATACATATACACAGTATACTGAATAGATCTCTCTTTCGGCACAGCAGATCAGCCATGCGTCCCCTATGGTTAGATGCATTGCATTACACTAGTCAGTATACACATATACAGGATAATGTATAGAAAACTATCCCGGCACAACAGATCAGCCATGTGTCCCCTAAGGTTAGAAGACACACATGAAGTATACAATGACATTCCATACAGTAGTCAGTAATAATAATTCGCGGTGACCATACCTAGCCTTTGAGTGTTCCTTCAGCAGCACTTCTAATATATATATTACATTCAACAATTATACACGTATATACCCGGCCTTTGCGTGTTCCTTTAGCAGTATATAGAGTGTACACACACACATATATATGCAGTACATATATGTATATACCTAGCCTTAGTGTGTTCCTTCAGCAGTATGTTGGTGCACATGTTGGGGTGGGTGGTCACATGGGCAACGAGTTTACGCCTAATGGTAAGAATCGGGCACAAATACTAGAAGACACTACAGAGAAGAACATCAGATGAATATATATAAGAGTGTAAATGCACATGCTGGGGTGGGTTGTAACATGGACCACGAGCTTGCGCCTACAGGTAAACAATGGGAAACTCGTAGAATATCATAAGACTTACGAAATACTACTTCAAGACAGCAACAACACACTATGTGGAAGTAAATACCGCAAATTATAAGAAAGAGTATGACATACCTTGCTATGCTAAGTGACATTGCAGGTTCTACTAGGTTGAGCTTGGCCAGAAGGGCATTGAGGTAGAGAAGGGCACCCTTGAGGATGGCTGTGTGTCAGAGAGGCATTCACATTGTTCGCAAGAGACACACACACACACACACACACACACACATATATATATATATATATAGGAAGAGTGAGTGTTGAGGTAGAGGAGGGCCCTTCAGAATAGCTAGAGGTCAGAATGGAATACAAGATTCAGCTTTCAACTAGAGAGAGTATGTACAGATAGAGAGTACCTGACTCACTGACCGACGGCACTATATCAGCAATATGGTACCTCTCTCTCTCTCCTATATATATATATACATATACACATATATATAGTATATATACTATATATACTATATATAGCACCTGGCTCACTGACTGATGGCACCATGTCTGCTATCGGGGTGGGTGCATCCCCCTGGGCACTCCTGCCCATGCAGCCACACATCAGACTCACCCTGGGGTCAGGATCGCGTGGAATATACGGTAAAGTATGAATCTGTGCACTTGACTACTGGTACTCTGTGTCTCCCTCTCACTACACACATATATACCCAGATCAATACCTCCTCCTATCACTCCTGTCCCTCTCCCTCTCCCTGTCTATGTCTCTGTGGACTGGACTGGGACAGGCAGAGTTGGACTGAGAGAGAGAGGTCGTTACAGAGTCTGAGAAGGTTAGTAAGGAGATAATTACAGTGCTGATGTATATATGTGAAGAAGAGAGCGGGGACAGGCAGAGTTGGACTGGGAGAGGGAAGTGGTGACAGAGTCTATGTGGTTAGAATAGTATAGTCATACTATTATTATACATACAACGTATATACATAGGGCAGAGTTGGACTGAGAGAGAGAGGTCGTAACCGAGTCTGGCTGATTAGATTAACAATAGATAACTGAGAATGCCACAAACACATCGCATGGTTGGACATGGTCCAGAACACCCATATGTATCCATAAACAAAACACTAATGACTCATATATTTACCTCAAATCACTGCGTGGGGACAGTATATACAATATATACAATAAGTACTGTATAGTTATACCTCTTATCACTGCGTGGGGACTGTCACTCTGCTTGGCCATGACCAGTGATGCAAGGGTGTCATCGGTCTCCAGAGACTCACTGGCACGGGCCTAGGGGTCAGATGCCCATAAATATATATATATATATATATACATAGGGAGAGAGATAGAGAGCGAGAGAGAGTCATCTGTCTCAAGGGAGTCACTGGCACGGGCCTAATAGTCATATGCTCATATATATATATATATATATATATAGAGAGAGAGAGAGAGAGAGAGAGAGAGA
>BDIP01000385.1:0-20223 GCA_003568945.1 Kipferlia bialata
TCCGTCAAATCCCGCCCCTGTTCCCCCCCCCCCCCCCCCCCAATCTTGGTATGATACTGATTCTGTGTTGAGAGACATTCTGACGCCAGTTAGTGGACATTGGCTAGCTGTCCTCTCTGACCATGATGTCCATATGTATGACCTTACAGACACCCAGTGGATGGAGTCTCCCTACCCCACACAGGTACAGTCTTATGGATATACATAATACAATTGGTGGGGGCAGTTGTATATTGTATTTTCTGTCTCGATTCACCTGGTGATCTCACCCCTGTCCCTCCCCCTCCCGCACCCCTTGTACGAGACCTGGGACAGCATTGAGATGGACTCTCCCTCTCTAGCCATGGACTGTGTCTCTGGGGTACCCCGTCTGGCACTAGTCACTCGACATGACTTCCTAGTCTACTCTCTCTCCCCCTCCTTAGAGTGGAGACTAGAGCAGACACTACCTCTAGACAGTGAGTGGAGTCATGGACACCAAGACAGAGTGCAGGTATTAGCATATAGTACAATAACCCCCCCCCCCCCCTATTCCTCCTATAGGTATTTTATATGCAGCTCCCTCACACCCAGGTATCTCTGTATGGCGACTCTCTGACCCTGTCATCAGGGGGCACTCTCCTCTGGTACTCTCTAGATACCAGCAGAGACACCCTCCTACCCTCTGACAGTGTCACCCTTCCTCCCACTCTCTCTGTGTCGTCAATGGTATCGTGTGAGGACGGAGTGTGGGTGAGGGGTGATACCCTCGATGCTACTGGAGAGCAGTTGCCTGTGGTGTCACTGTACACTCACCCTGTCTCTCTCCCCTGGAGAGAGAGAGAGAGAGACCTGGAGGTAGAGGATGAGATCTACTACTCCAAGACGCTGTCTTCCAGGCCTGGGTATGCATCCAATGCCCCACCCAGTGTCCAGAAAACCAATGCAGTGACTGCCTCAGCGGCCACCGCAACACCTGCTTCTACCTCTAAGAGTGTGGTATCCTCTTCACCCCTTCCTTCTACCCCCCGCTCCCCCTTCCCCCCTCCTGTGATGGGTATGGGTATGGATATGGGTGTGAAGGATGCCACCCCCGACCCAGTATTCACACTAGACACCGGCACTGACCCCACCTCCACCCTCTCCTCCTCTGCCACCCCCGCAGCCTATACTGGTACCAGTATAGCAACACAGGCTGAGTGGATGGTGGTAGGGGCAGAGGGAGAGGCAGCCGCTATTGGTATGGTGTATGTGTATGAGAGACAGGATGACCTCTCCTGGGCTCTCTCCCAGACCCTCTCTCCACCTGTGGGTACTGTACCCACTACTGTGGATGGTACACCCACCCTCTCCTATGGCCATACAGTGTCTCTTTCCCCCACCCTCGTCCTAGCCATCAGTGCCCCCCACTTGTCTGTAGATGGCACAGACTCTGTCGGTGGGGTGTACATATACACACTGGTGGGTGGGTCTTGGGCGTTGGATACCACCCTCCTACCCCCTGTATCTGTCGCTGGTACCATGTTTGGCTCCGATGTTGCGCTCTCTCCCTGGCAGGCTGTGGTGGCTGGTGTCTCCAGTGTATACCACAGCGCCTATTCTGCTGGTATATGGGGTGAGGTGACCACTGTCCCTGAGGCGGTGGCCGGTGTATACGCCCTAGGGGTGGTACGTGTGGGAGCTGCCGGTCACTGGGTATCTATCATGACCCACTCCCATCTCTTCCTCTACCACACCGAGGAGTATGGGTGGGCGGATGTACCGACCCAGACCATTGAGCACGGATATGATACTGATGATGTCACTGTCACACTGAGTGTACATAGTGAGAGTGCCAGCCTCGCTCTCTCTGCATATGATGCTGGGAATGCATGTGTGGATGTGTACTCTCTGTCTGAGTCCACTTGGGTGTTTCAGACCACCATCACTGGGGTACAGGGTTCCACACTCTCCCTCTATGCTAGCACCCTAGCCATAGGGTCAGAGGCTGGTGTGGAGGTATACTCCAATGACTTCTCATCTGGGTGGGTGAGTACACTATCCCTCACACCTGACCTAAGTGGTGGTGCATGTGATGTGGCACTCTCTCCATATGGTCTCTTTGTTGGTGCTCCTGCTATTGAGTCAGGTGGCGGTGGAGTGTACTGGTTCTCAGCTGCTGTACCCACACCCACACCATCCTCCGCCGTAGAGACGCTTCTAGAGGAGCTTGAGGTTGTACCTTCCCTACTCCAGCCTAGTGTGACTGCCAGTGCTCACGCTGGGCATGCTGTATCCTCTAGTGCAGACTGGATAGCTGTGGGCGCCCCTAATGACGCTAGTGACGAGGGCCGTGTGTACATGTACCAGACCGTCCCAGACACTGGTGTGCATACACTCCACAGCACCCTCTCCCCCATTGGTACCCCAGTTGCATCAGGGGGTGAGATACTCTTTGGCCAGTCTGTCTCACTCTCTGGTGACAGACTGGCTGTGTCTGCTCCCAAGGTGCAAGGGTCTGGTGTCGACGGAGTGGGTGTGGTGTACATGTACCACTACAATGTGGACACTTGGGAGGAGACCGCCACTCTGATACCCCCTGTCAGCACCCTTGACCACTCATTCGGTACTAGCATCGGCCTGAATGGTGATCACCTAGTTGTTACGGCAGCGGATACTGTGTATAGTGTCAGGTACACTGAAGGGTCGGGGTGGGGGACTGTGACGCCTGTGTCAGAGCCTGTTGTTGGTGCATTCGCTGGCCTTACCTCCCAGATCTCTCTCGATGGAGGCTGGGCAGCTATAGTCACATCCGACCTATTGGTTCTGTATGACCTGTCTCTCTCAGAGTGGCACCTGCAGACACCCTACCAGACCATTTCCCATGGATATGCCACATCAAAGCTAGGTGTGGATCTAGACATGGAGTCGGGTCGATGTGCTATCAGTGTCTACGATACTACTCTCCAGTGTGTGGATGTGTATGGCTACGTTGACCCCACCTGGGTTCTAGAACAACACTTGACGGGAGTAGTGGGGACCAGCATATCTATGCATGGGGCTCTCCTTGCTATCGCCTCCGATATCAGTGTAGAGGTGTATGCCCATGACTCTACCCTTGGTATCTGGGGACACACCACCTCCATTGCACCTGCTGAGAGTACACAGATAGCATCTGTGGATATCTCTGACGGAGGTCTTGTTGTTGGCGACACCCTGCTTACTAACGCTGCTGCAGCAGAGGCTGGTGGGGTGTATTCTATCCCAATCACCTCTGTGAGCCTAGGCTATCTCACACTACCCGGGTCCCCCAGTGCCTCCCTATTAGAGCAACTGGCTATTTCCCCCACACTCCTTCAGCCCTCCTGTGCTGCTGACGCCCATGTAGGTGCTACAGTAGCCACCCATGGACACTGGTTAGTGATTGGAGCCCCTCAGGAATCAGCTCTGAGGGGACGGGTATATGTCTACAAGCTCCAGTCTAGTACTGGTGACTGGCTACCTTTCCAGATTATTGATCCCCCTGTTTCATCCTTAGCGTCGCTTTCTGGTAGTCTAGAGTTGTCATTTGGACTCTCAGTGGCTGTTTATGGTGACAGGGTTGCTATTGGCGCCGAGGGTGAGAGGCTAGACGACCTCGACCATGTCGGTACTGTCTACACCTACACACTCTCTGGGGCATCGTTTGAGCTTGAGACCAAGTTCAGCCAGACAGTGAGTGCGGCTGGGTCCTACTTTGGAAAGAGTGTGGCCTTAGGCGATACAGACGTAGTCATCGGAGCAGTTGGCGATGTGTATACCTCCCGACTCTCTGAGGGAGTCTGGGGCTCCCTTCAGGAAGTGGTAGATCCCACTGGGACCTCTTTCACTTCTGATGAGTTCTCTCTTGTGGTAGACGAAGGCTGGTTGGCGGTACTCACCCGGAACGATCTCTACCTGTACAAGACTAGTACAGACGCCTGGTACTCTGCGCCTACCCAGACTGTCACCCATGCCCTCGACTCCACCACCCTCTGTCTTACCCTGGACAGTGGGAGTGGGTGGGGCCGACTCGCTTTGGGTGAGACAACCGCCTCCACTGTCGATGTGTATGTCTATGACTATCCAGACTGTGACTCTGACGCTGAGTGGGCACTGGAGCAGCACCTCTCAGCTATGAGTGTGGAGCATGTGGCTATCTATGGGTCCAGCCTCATTCTATCCTCTGTAGGAGGGACAGCTGTCTACCTGCTAGATACAGTATGGACTGCCGGTCCTTCTCTCACACCTGCCCTCAATGGGGAGTTGTCCTCCCTCACCGTCTCTGAGCATGGGGTGTTCCTCGGGTCCTCTGCATTAGAGTCAGGCGGCATTGCCGGGGCTGGGGGTATAGTGGTGTACTCAGCCACAATGCCGTCCCTTCCGTTTGAGCCTTGCCTCTCACTTACAATGCGTGCCCCTGGAATCACTGTTGTGGGAGACTCATATGTCATAGAGGCCTTCCCAGTCGACAAGTGCGACAGCATTGTCTCTGGTACGAGTGTGTTCATTACACTGTCAGACTCCACTGGTGACATTCTAGAGACATGGTCAGTGGATGACAATGCAGTAGATGGGGTGTACTCTGTGACACATACCCTAGACTCCGTAGGAGAGTACTCTCTCTCCATCTTTGCGGAGGACCTGTCTGTGTCGCAGTCCCTCACAGTGTTAGAGGAGGCACCTGGGGTTGTATACCACTACCCGCCTATTGACAGCTACACACTGTCTGATTATAGTTACGACGAAGAGTACCCACTGAAAGCCTCTGACAGCAACACCTTCGTTTGCGAACATGATTATGGAGTGTTTGCTGTTTTTCACAGAGACAGTCACAATGTCGAGAGCCGGTGGCAGTATGTTCAAGATATTGAGTTGCCCTCTGAGTCTCGTAACTCTGCGTATCATAACTACTTGTCTCTCGCAGTCGACGGAGACTGGATAGCTGTTGGTGACTGGCAACTCAACAGTTATAGTGGCGTTGTTTACCTCTTCAAGTTCAGTGATGGAGAGTGGGGGTATCATGAAACCCTGCTGCCCCCAACAGCTGTGTCGTACCTGTACTTTGGGTATGCTGTTACCATCGGTTCAGACCTTATTATGGTGACAGCTAACGACTATGTATTCGCAGTTGAGTACTCCCAAGAGACTGGTACATGGGGATCTGTATTGGGACTTGTGAGAGAGTCATCAGACCAGTTTTACAAATACACACAGATCCAAACTGACGTCACTGACAACTGGGTATTCGTGCTAACTCCGAGATACTACTATTGGGATGCCAACCTCCTGTATGTATACGACCGCACATCTCCGGACTGGGTGTCGGCTCCCCTTCAGGTAGTCTCTCTTTCCAATTCATCTAAGAGCGACAACTCTGGGACGCTAGCAGCTAGCCGCAGTCATGATAGAGTCGTAATTGGAGTATTCTATAACTACGATTCGTATCCCTATGGGCTGGACATGTACAGCGTAGCGTACAATGGGGAACAATGGGTTGAGGAGGACAGCATTACCAGCGATTATGAGAAGCGCGGCAACACAGACCCAATGTCTACCGTGGCTTCCAACGGTGATATTGTAGTAATTCGCCACTTTGAGGTGACATATGTCCAGATATTCAACGACGCTACGTCTGTTTGGGACACAAGGACCATTGGGAGGCCGAGTTCTGATGACTTGGGGACATTTGCAACTCTGAGTTTGTGGGACAACGTCGAAGTGGTTGGAGAGTACATTTACCTGTACCCACAGGACGAAGTGTATGTGTATAGGGCGGCAGACCTATTTGTGTCTGAGGAGTGGCCTCTGGTGTCAGAGCATGTGGATCTTAAGATGACCCATACACAACCCAGTACGGGTTCCTTGACTCTATTCGATGCATACGGATATAAAGTCACTTCCAAAGTGGCTAGTCAACCAGAGTGTACACACGGCCTAGCATCTTCCTCTTGGGATAGTGAGGAATGTGTGTCTGCCCTCTCGTGGTCCTTGGACATGACATACGATGGTATTCAGAGGATGGAAGTGCGTGTAGGTGGAGAGCTTTTGGCAACTCGCACCTTGTATGTGTCCACACTCTCCCTCTTCTGGGCTGCATCAGCTGAGTTTTCAGCTGCATATTCTGATGTGTGTGAGCGGCAGACATTCGACGTTGATGTAAGAAACAACGTTGGAGGACTGATGCCTGTGGATTACGGTGCTTCCATCACTGCAGGGTTTGACAGTGATGTCTTAGTCTCACCAACCTGGGTATCTAGTTCCAAGTCATACCGGTTCTCTGTACACGCACCTGCCACTGGTGGTCAGCACACTTTGAAGTGCTACATCGACGGAGAGGTACCCATGACTGCACTACACATATATACATATATACATTCTCCTGACACTTATCCCAGGTGCTAGCCACTGAGACGGTCACCATCAGTCGCACTACCAGTGAGGCCTTCTCTATCATAGAGGTTGCTGCGACGGTGCCCCCCAACACCCCCTTCACCATAGTGGCATCCCCGAGGGATAGCTGTGACGCTGTGATTGGGGGCCGTACTGTAACTCTCACTGTCAAGAACAGTAACTTAGGTGTGTCAGAGACCGCAGCCCTCGAGGATAGTGGCGGTGACCCAATGTACGCCCATACATTGTCGCTTGCCATTGAGGGAATCTACACGATTACAATGACTGTCGATGGTGTTACCAAGACAAACACTGTCAATGTTGCTTCAGCCAGTATCGATATTGGGGGCACGTCACGGTACATCTCCTCTCAGTACTCAGTACTATCTGGTACTCCTACCACACTAGGAGAGGCATTTACGGTGACTCTGGTCCTTAGAGATTCCGCCGATGTCCTTGTGAGATCCAATGCATACCCACTCTTTGGGTTTGACACTGAGATTCTTGTGGCTGGCACGTGGAGTTCCTACTATGACCAGTACACATACTCTGGTGTGGTGTGTGGACTATCTCTGGACACCTCAGCGTTCCAAGTAGAAGTGGGTGGGAGCATCTTGCTCTCTGTCCCCATTACTCTGACTCAGAGTGTCAGCCAGGCTGAGTCTGAGATTGATGCGGTAGACACTGTCCTCCCTGGAGCATCAGTCACCTACACACTCCTCCCCAGGGATGCATGTCGTGTAGTCATGGGTGGACTCACTCTGTCATTCACGATATCCTCGTCTGACGGGTCTATTCTGGTTGATGAATCCGTCACTGATGTTTCAGTGGCACTTGAGTACACACATACTGTTGTGGTACCGGTTGAGGGTGCATACACAGCTACAATGACCTCTGGGGACGTCGCTATACAAGACACCCTCTACGCATCTCCCCACGCGATTATGAGGGACGGAAAGTACCGATACCTCTCTCCATCTCAGTCCACCCTCGTTGGGATCCCCACCTACATATGCTCCTACGACATCGTCCTAACCCTCGTCGATGTCACTGGGACCGCCATTCCTGTCAACCTCTATCCCAAGCTGGGGTTCGACTCCTCTCTTGGACTTGCAACATGGGATGAGACGTCACAGAACTACACACTCTCCGGCAGTGTATGTGATGGCCATGCAAGTGCGACCACCTTCTCAGTTGAGGTTGTAGGTGTGGTGATCTTCAGCGAGGCCGTTTCGCTGGCAAGAGATATGTCAGAGAGCGAGTCAGTGCTAGAGCTGCTCGACTTCTGCACCCCAGGGACTGTAGTCCCTATCACTATGCAACCCAACGATGGGTGTGGGACAGTCTTCACTGGCCTGGACGTGACTCTCACTGTCCTCAACCCAGATGGATCAGAGTACTCGACTGAGATTGTCACAGACAGTGGGGGAGGAGTGTACAGCACATCTACAACACCTACATCTGAGGGAGAGTACATTGTCAGTATGTCCACTGGAGATTTGACAAAGAGTCACACGCTCTCTGTTGCAGTCCTCTCTGTCTTCCTAGGGGGGAGCTACACCCACGTCTCTGCAACCTACTCCTCTGTCGCTGGATTGCCCTCTTCTGCGGGCACATTTATCGCCTACCTCTCCCTACGCGATGTCACAGGTGCACTTATCACCCAGAACCTTGCACCGGTGATGGGGTGGGAGGGGTATACCAGGACTGGTGCATGGGACCAGGACAGTAGTACGTACTCTGGTATGAGCAGGGTGTGCTCTCTCGGACCCCAGACCTACAAGGCCCGGGTTGGATCAGTGGAGATCCTCTCCATAGACACCACCATCCTGGAGTATGGGTATCTGTCACAGAGTCTTAGCCAGGTGACTGTCACACCAGCCGCAAGTGTAGGCGGTACTATAACCGTGACAGTGACACCACAGGATGACTGCGGAATAGCTGTGGCTGGCAAGGTGGTGGAGTTGTCGATAGTGTCAGGACCCTCCCCTATGGTTGTGACCCAGCACAGGACAACAGAGGTAGATGGGGTATACACATACTCATACAGTCCCACTGAGGAGGGCACCTACGCTGTCAGTGCATATGTTGGCAACACCCAACTTGAGGCCACGATGAGAGGGTCGGTGTCTCTGTACGAAGTGATAGATGTAGACGGTGCCACACAGTATGTGTCCTCCAACTCTGCACTGGAGAGTGTTCCTGCATCCGTGTCTTCAGCAGAGACAGTGACCGGCGTAGTTACTCTTAAGGACTACAATGGAAACATCATCGACAAGGAGTGTCCTGTCACTGTAAAGTGGAGAGGAGGCGATGCTGGGACAGTGCAGTGGCAGAGTGACAGTAAGACTTACACAGTGTCACTCACTGCTCCCTCTTCCATGGCCCTTGGTGCTGACCTCTGGGTTGATGTCTCAGTTGATGGCAATCCCCTACTGTCAGCCCCTGTGACTCTTGCCCTGTCATTCAGTCCCTCTGGAGGTGGAAGCATTGCAGTATCAAGTGTAGCTGGCCTCACCATTCCTGATCTGACAACCTGTGAGACAGTCAGTGTCACATTCCAGTTGGTGGATTCTGACTCTACTGCCGTGACAGCTGATCTCTCTGACTCTCTTACTGCCGGCTGGGACGGTGTCTTTGATGCAACACCAAGCTTTGATGGCACCAATACCTACTCCGTCTGGATCACGGCTCCATCTACGGTAGGAGAGCATGAGTACTCTGTTCGTATTGGATCAGAGGTCGTGTCAACTGAGACTGTGTCTGTCTCCCAGAGTGTGTCTAGTGTCACCCTATCCCTGGTTCCTGAGGTGTTTGTGGTGGGAGACGCCTTTAGTATGGTAGTGGAACCCATTGATGAGTGTGGGGCAACAGTACTAGGCCAGCGTGTCTCCCTTAGGGTGACAAGTGGGTCTCTGGTGATACACGAAGCTGTTGTCTCAGATGTGGATAGTGTATACTCAGACTCCTACACGCTGGATACTGAGGGTGTGTACACTGTATTCATGGTGGTTGGTGACGTTGAGATTACCGAGCAGATCACTGTGTCAACAGTAAGTGTCACTGCGTGTGACACTGTGTTCGACGTTTCATCCACTCTTGGTAGAGTCACAGGCCTACCTGAGTACTATGGAGAAGACTTCAGTGCTGGTGTGACTCTCTATGCTGTCAATGGCTCTGTAATTGACTGTGATATCAGTCCAGTTATTGTGTGGTCATGTGGCGATGTACAGACTGTATGGAGTCCAGAGCTGTCACAGTACATAGTCACCGGTAGTGCCGCACTAACTGGGGACTGCACTCTCACAGTGAGCCTTGACTCTCACACACTGGTGGCCAAGACCGTAACTCCCCTTACTGACACCCATCTGTCTCAGGGCCAGTCCTATCTGTCGGTTACTCCCCAAGTGTCAGTGGGTGAGGATGTCACGGTCTCTGTGTACCCCAAGAACCAGTATGGGATGGGGTTGACTGGCAGACTGATCTCTGTGTCAATCCTGGCCGGCCCCTCTCCTGTTGTAATGTACCGGGGTGTGACAACCGAGGGTAACCCTGGAGAGTATACATACACTTACACACCAACGTCAGAGGGAACCTACCGAATCAGTGGATACGTCGGCAATACCCTTCTCGAGTCCTCAGCTGATGGGAGTGTCGCTCTCTACACGGTTGCGGACTCTGGGACAACTTACTATGTATCCACACTTTCCTCACTTAGTGGGTTGCCACAGAGAGTGTCACTTGACGAGGAAGTGGCTGGCACTCTGGTCCTTAGGGATGGTGCTGGTGCACTAGTCTCTGCCCAGCTGGATGTGAGTGTGGCATGGGATGACGGCACTCCTGGCATGGCTGTGTGGGACGGTGTGTCCACATACGCAATTACCCTCACATCACCTACCACTATTGCGGGTGTTGGTACCCGAAGAGTAGTGGTCAGTGTTGCTACTCAACCACTAATGGAAGTTGATGTAGAAGTTGCTCTTGCCGCTGCCTCTGAAGGGGGTGCAGAAGTACACGTTACTGCCATGGCAGGGCTATTCATTGGACAGCTTCACACCTGTGAGACTGTCACACTGTCTCTGCAGCTAGTGGATAGTGGTGATGTCCCTATTACATCTGACATGAGTAGTGACCTATCCTGCGGGTGGGACGGTGCGAGAGACCTAGCACCAGAGTGGAATGGCGTTAGTATGTACACGCTTGATGTCACTGCGTCCTCCAGTGTTGGCACGTACACCGTATCATGCTACCTTGGGGCTGTATCCTTAGCTACTGAGAGTGTGTCTGTGTACCAGATACCATCTCTTGACACTAGTGTCGAGGTACCCACCAGCGTACAGGCAGGGACTGACTTCGACATACTAGTCCTCCCCGTTGATGCATGTGGAGCACCTGTATCAGCGGTTGTGGAGGTGGAGATACTGACAGAGAGAGGCACTCTCTTGGAGCATGCCATACCTCCACCAACATCCCTTGGTAGATACACCCACCCCACAACTATTGAGGCAGAGGGCACCTTCTCAGTGAGCGTCACAGTTGGTACACTATCCTTCACACGTGTGCTTCGTGTAGCTGCTGCACAGGTTACAGTCGCTGGTGTTGACTGCTACCTCGCAGCTTCTCTCACCACCGTGTCTGGGCTGCCTGTATACAGAGACGCACCCTTCACTGTCGATGTCACTGTCTATGACGTATCTGGGGAGAAGGTCAGTTATGATCTCTCGCCCTTAATCAACTGGACGTGTGGCACACTGGGTGTGACATGGAGAGGAAGTGTCAAGCAGTACTATGTGACAGGCAACGCTGGTGACAAAGCCTCCTGCATATTCAGTGTATCTGTGGATTCCATGGAACTGTACTCTGAGGTAGTTACACTCCAGGTTGACAGCTACCTGTCTCAGAGCCAATCTTCTATAGCTGCCGTTTCCCAAGTGGCTGTGGGTGATGACTTACTGATTGAGGTGTACCTCCGTAACCAGTATGGGAGTATACTCTCCATCCCCCAGAGCGTCACTGTGTCAGTGCTCTGTGGCCCTTCCCCCCTCACTATGGAGAAGGGGGTTGCAACTGCAGTAGCTGGAGGCACATACCAGTATACCACGTTGTTCCAGACGGAAGGTACCTACACGATCACAGCCAACGTAGGTGCCTCACAGATAGAGGACACAGTGGCTGGGAGTGTGGCGAAGTACAGACTTGATGTCGATGGCATCCCCCACTTCGTCTCTTCCAACTCGGTTCTCTCGGGACTTCCCAGCACTCTGGAGATTGGCGCTTCTGCTACTGGCAGTCTCTCTCTCAGAGACTCTGCTGGCGTGACATCCACCACTAGGTTACCACTCACTATGTCGTGGGACGATGGCACTCCTATCAATGTCACGTGGTCTCCTGCAACCCACTCCTACCGTGTGCCAGTTGACAGTCCATCTACAATGGACGGTGGGGGTATCAGATCCCTAGATGCTTACCTTGACGGACGTCTTCTGCTGACCTACTACGTGGCAGTTGCAATGAAGGTTACGCTCGAGGTCCCCGACCTATCTACACGATCACCTGGCACTCCCAAGAGTGTGTCTGTGGATCTGTGGATTGGGGGAGTCAGTGGCCTAGATGCATATCCTTCAATGGGAACGTGTGAGAACGTGTCATTCTCTCTCAATGTACTAGATGACACAGAGACACCTATCCAGTATGACCTTACATCATACCTCACTATGGGATGGGATGGAGCCAAGGACATGGTACTGCGATTTGACCCTGTCTCTCACTCTTATTCATGTGACACTGTCAGTCCCTCTGACAGTGGTGCCCACTCCTTAGAGGTGTACCTAGAGGGTGTGTCTATTGGACATGAAAGTGTGGGTGTCAGCCAGGTCAGCGTGTCCGACCTGTCTACAGTGACAGTGCCCTCTACTGTCACACCCAATGAGGCATTTGCAGTGACTGTCATGCCTCTTGATGCCTGTCTAGCCCATGTGACAGGACTCACTGTCGATGTACTTGTTAGAGACAGTGCAGGTCAGTCAGTGGCCCATGCCCCTGCTGTTGAGGGTATGGGTGACTACACACTGAGTGCAACACTCCCTGAGCCTGGTACATACTCGGTTATTGTCAAGTATGGATCCACATCTGTCATGACTTCTGTTACAGTGGCTGCCCCTACAGTCGAGCCAGAGCCAGAGTCCATCGGGTCTATCCGTACTATGATGTATGGGGTGATTGTGTTCTCCCTTGCCATGGGGTGTCTGTCTGTGTACAGCATCACTAGAGGTGACCACAAGACGCTAGAGCCTTCGCGTAGCTACGACAAGAGCGAGGAAAGAGGCATCCACGTCCCTAGTCTCAAGCGCCAGGCCTCAGTCAGAGGGAGCCTACGCACCTTGCCCCAAGTGGCGGCCACTGACATGCGTCTCAACACACCCTATGGGATGTCGTCCGTGCCCCTCTCTGACACTCTCGTACCCGTCTATGTAGACACCCTTGGTAGTGCCGCCAGGTTGCTGCCTGTGGTGGTCTCCAGTGAGGAAGAGAGAGTGCAGTTAGAGAGAGATGTGGCCACTCTACAGCTGATGGGGTCTGAGTACCACCTTCCCCTGATAGGCTATGCCGCACCTGGGTTCCTATTGGCAGACCAGGACTGGGCCGACACCCCATGTGCCACCCCACAGGTCTCGCCTAGGACACAGACACAGAAGGATCCCGCTGTACCATCCACACTGGTGGATGCTGTCCTCAACGCATGTAGTACTGTTGTGCCACCTAGACTGTCCAACGTAGCGGCACTGGTCTTTGCCGATATCGGAGGTGAGCTGCTGTCAGACTATCTCAGAACAGCACGCTACACAGACCAGCGTCTAGACCTGTGCCTCCAGTTAGCCAGGGCTGCGCGCCACATACAATCAGGACAGTTCCTTACACATGGCCTATCAGAGAGCAGTATTCTCGTGGACAAGGGTGGATCGATAGGGGTGTGCACCCACATCCTGGGCCACTCTCTTGATCCAGGGTCGATTCTCAAGAGAGGCCCGACTAGGGGACTGTTTGATGCCAATCCACCAGTCACCACCACACTCTCGGACGTTACTACTCTCCTTGACACCATCTGTCCCACTGATCTTGCCACTGTCATTGCGGGTCTCTGCATGACTCTTCGTATCCATGGGGTGACAACTGACTCTGTTGAGAGAGCACTAGCTACTGCTGTCAGTGAGATTGTGACTAAGTGTGCTGATATGCCCCTCTGCTCTCGCTCTGTGGCCCAAGACTCTGTGCATCGAGCAGTCACTGTCACGTTCCCCTTCTGTGGGGCATCCATACCCACTGGTAACAGCTGGGACTATCTCGCTGGACTGCTATTCCCAGGGGCCCCTCGGGGCCATGTATCCAAGCTTCGCACCCGCTACTCCCAGTATGTTCTACTCGACATTCCAGCTACACGACTTCGGGGATACAAGGCGGCACTACGCCGATCCTCTCTCTCCTTTGCCCCTGGCCTGCCACTACCTACCCAGGAGTGTGTTGGAAAGATATGCTCTAGGCACAGTCGGGTGAACCCTGGCTCCGTACCCTCTGCTGTATCCAACAGGATCATTGCATATGTGGGCACAACAGTATCCCAGGTGGCTGGGAAGAGACTGCCCCTAGTCCACGCCGGACCTCTAGGTACTGGTGTGTACATGACAACATCGCTTAAGGCGGCCCTAGCTACTGCAGACAGCAAGGCCCAGAGAGACGGGTCTCAGGGTGTTGTACTATGCTGCGAGGCCATTCTAGGCAGGGTGGCTCCTATAGCGAGTGCCGAGAGTGGGAGTGCATACCAGTTGGTGGTGAGGGGCAGGCCTGCCACTGAGGCCGAGATCACTGTTTTGCACTCTGTGATGATGGAGAGAGGTAGCATGAAGACTGGGTTCGACGTACTCTTGGTCAAGGAGAGCAGTGTTCTACTCTTTGCTGCACTGACCCTGAAGGCCCAGGGTACGGGACCTAGAGAGACTGTACCCAACACTCCTACCACTGATGGAGTCTCAGTGCCATTCTGCCCTGGGTCACCCTCAGAGCAGTGAGATAATATGTGTTTGTCTGACCTTACTGCTGAACTGGTGTTTGATAGGTGGAATAGAATGTAATTATAATCTTCTCACTGATTGTCGCACTGACGATATGATCCGACCATATCTTCACTAATCTATTCAGCTACTTAGTATTCATAACTCTAAGGGGTGGGGTACGTAGCTTTGGACACCCTAGTACCCCCCGTGCTCCTTGATGAGGTGCCTGTACACTGGTCCCTGTGTAGAGCTCACATACCCGCACTTCCAGCACCAGTGCTTGCCACAGTGGCAGTGCATGTGGTTGCACCCCGCTGTCTTGTTCACAGCCACCCCACACCCAGGGCAGGTGTGGACAGTATCGGACAGTTCTCTGAAGCTGGTCAGTGACTGGTTGAGTCTCTCCACCGCCACAGCCTCGGCCCTTCTTCCATCGCCAATGGTGATACCAACGGCGTCACAGCTGTCCTGGGGTGAGAAGGTGTACCGAAACTATATATATTAAAGTTGCATACCTGAAATGCCAGGTCGAGATTGGCCAGACAGCAGTCAGGCACAGTGACACTGCTAGAGCACTGGTGGGCAGAGGGGAGGGCCAGACGAGGGGAGTTCTCAGCAAGCACCAAGGTGATGGGCCTCTGGGGTAGCATTGAAGACCCAGTGGCGAAGACTAGGAGGAGTCTAAGCAGGGTGTCGCTCTCTAGCCCTATCTGGGCATCCACGAAGGCGTCAAAGGCCTGGCGCAGCACCGAGCTCTCAGTGACAAATGCCACCTTGTACTGACTAGCACTGATAGGAGCCACAGAGGCTGAGGCCTTGACAAACTGGTCTAGGCTGAGGGCACTGACAGTAGACGCCCACTCTGCGTGTAGAGAGCAGTAGCCCCTGTGGATCTCTCTTCCAGCCACCATCATAAGACGGACATACGAGGTCTCAAACAGAGTGGCAAACTCGTCGCTGTTGTGCTTGGAGAGCACCTTGTCAGAGTCGGTCACACCCGGAATGGAGGTGAAGGGTACCGGATGGAGGTTGGCGAGTGTACGCAGGAGTGACCGGCGCTGGATAGGGAAGGTAGATGCAAAGACCCTAGACACAGCAGCCTCGTCCTTGAGGAAGGTGTCTATCCCTCCGTGCATAGCTGCATACACAACCATGCCAAACAGGCCGTGGGGGAGGGGGCCGTCCAGAAGCTGAAAGGCCAGGAAGCGACCGAGTGCAGCGTAGTGCATGCGCAGATCCTTGACGTACTCACTGTCCCTGATGCATGTGGAGTCCTGCATAAGGGTGCAGCCACATATAGAGGGGACAAGCTGGTACTCTCCTAGTCCAGCACGCTCCAGCAGAGGCACGTTGCACTTCCCCACAGGCTGCTGTAGGCAGCATACCAGCCGCATAAGTGGGCTCTGCTCCTCACTCTCTGGGTCTTCGGTACTCAGTCTGCAGTATCCCTCTATGGAAGCCGTGTCTCCAGGGTTGAAGTGGGAGACGAGAGACTCGGGAGAGCAAGGGACACTCTCTGCCTGAGCCTTCACTCCCTGCACCTGCACCCATGTCTGCCCCGCCAGAGCCTCCAGCCTCTGCACTGCGTCAGGACTGCTAGAGGCAGTGACGGCTGACTGAGCGAACAGGCCTGCCGCAGCCATGTGGTAGGCCGAGATTCTGTTCTTCTTGCTGCCTAAGCACCTGCGCACAGCACTGACCTCTCTTGCTGTCAGGTCTGGGCAGGCAAACTCCCTGTAGCGAGCCTGGCCGAAACCCCTATCAGGGCCACTGAAGACGTCCTCAACGGTGCGGCCGAAGGAGTAAACGTCTGAGAGAGAGTCAAAACACCCATCACTGGCACTTTCGCTGTCGATATAGTGCATGGTGCCGCAGATGGTGCGTCTGAGGGTGGTGACGTAGTCCTGGCTGTTCTTGGAGATGTCAAAGTCACCTAGTGCAACAGAAGAGACCACGCCCTCGCTGTGCTTGAGGAACACGTTCTGGGGCTTGATGTCCCTGTGTACTACACGGTGGCCCTCAAGGACAGCCATGGCCAGCAGTAACTGCCTGACTATGTGGCGTCTGGTCTCGATTGGTGCCTCGGGATAGGCGCGTAGGTACTGCATGAGGTTGCAGTCGTACTTCTCTGTCACGAGGTAGCACTTCAGCCCCTCCACGACAAGGCCCATGAACCGTACAATCAGCACGTCACGCACAGTCTGGTACACAGAGACCTCCCGTCTAGCATGCTCCACATCTGTGATGTCGTCAAGGTTGTACTCCTTGAGGACAACAGGGAGGTTGGACTCGGGGTAGACACCCTCATACATGGGAAGCCTACCAGCCGAGGGGAACTCAACTGGCTTGAACTGGTGGAAGGGGATATCCAGGCAGGTGCCGCAGAAGGGGGCTAGGCGGGTTGTGTCAAGGGGGTGTCTGAGGTATCTTGTCCTCAGTACCTGTGGTAAGAGTGTCTCACTATACCTAGACTGCACATGCACTACTCAATCGTACCTCAGCTGCCTCAGGGTGCTGGCTGTGACGCTGCAGCCTGGTCATGAGGCCACGTCCCCTAGTCATAGTCTCCATAATGGTGTCTCTCTCATTCTGCAGCACCCTGCTCTCAGCTTCGAGGGTATCCCGTGCCCTTTGGGACCTGGCCCTGCGGATACGCACTGCGTTGAGCTCAAGGCTCTCCTCAACCTCATCAAGCCTACAAGTGAGAGGCTACTTAACAGTGTAGGCGCAGAAGTATATGCAATAATTGTATATGGGATACATCGTTACGACCAGCTCTACTGCGCCCGATGAGGTATAACAATGCAGTTAACCGGTACCTATCAAGTGAGATCTGGGGAAGAGCCTTCACACCCATAATGACCTCCTTCATATCCTTCTCCTCCTCTCCTCTCTGCAGCAGTCTCTGGTGGAGGTCTTGCACCCTGCTGGCAATAGCAGTGGCACCAGCAACACTAGCTAGATCAACACCCGCTAGGGCGTCGACACACTTCTGGAGATCCTCCTGGCGAGGCATCAGAACTTCCACAGCGGTGTATGCGTCAGTGACAGAGCAGTTGTACTTGACAACGGTGCACACACGTGTGCGGACATCCAGAGACATGGCAGCAGTGGGTGCAGGGGGTATGATGGGTAGCAGTGCGCATACAGAGGTCACTGCTTGAAGCCACTCCTGGACACGGCCGAGGGCCTGGGTGGGGTCGACCTTGACTCCCTCTAGCTGAGCACAGCTGTTGTGGAAGGTCTTGGAGAGAGGGGTGAAGGAAGTTAGCAGAGGGGTCACGTCGCCACTGGCGAGACTGTCAATGGGGTGCTCTTCCATGAAGCACTTGAGGCTCTCAGCCGCACCAAGGAGAGCCTTGACCGAAGGGGTGAACACAGCTAGCTGGTCTAGTGTATAACCCACACCGTCTGTGTTGAGAGCGGAGACACTTGCCAGAGTGGCAGAAGCCCTCTCGGTGTCGAAGGGAGAGAAGGCATTGAACCTAGCCTCATAGTCGCTGATCTTCTCCATGAGAGAGTCTCTCTCAGCGGTGACGGCACTGAGTCTGTGTGTTTCCTGCTCAAGCACTGTGACTCTCTTCTTGGTCTCAGATAGCTGAGGTGAGTAACCTGTTAAAAATACTGTAACAATACAGTCGTAGTTGGTCTCACTGTGTGACTCACACTATGAATAGTGAGAGGCCATAGACAATATTCACCTGGGTACCGGTGCTGGCCAGGTTCCTCTCTAGTGACTGTATCAGCTGAACAGTCCTCGGCAGAAGCTGGGAGTACGTAGTAGTAGATCCTGCTCTCAGGCTCCGGTCCAGGTCTAGGAGCTCCTGTTGCAGCTGGTCTCTCGCTCTCTGGTCCCTCCTCTTTCTATCTGCCTTGCGCCTCTCTGCCTGTGAGGGCCTCTCACGGAGCTGATCTTGGAGACGTACATCTGGTGGCACAGGATCCTCGTCTCCCACACCACCCATGTAGACAGGCACCACGTGCTGCACTGGGTTCGTGTCTGCATCTGTAACTGGTGTCTCCTCTACAACTGCCTTCTCGGGTGTGACCACCGTAGACGTCTCTCCCCCACCAACCACTGTCACGGGTCTTCCCACCATGAGACTCCTCTCACTGACCACATACACAGTGCTATCGTTGAGAACACATGCACTGCCGGAGTCAAAGGGGACTGGCAGTGGGTCCCCCTTCCACCACTCCCGTGTCTGGGTGTTGTACATGTGGACCTGTCTACCATGATGGGTACCCCCCATCACATGGATGTCAGTACCGAGACACACAGCGGCGGAAGCATGAGCCTGTGGTCAAATGTGAAATCAGTAATTGTGACATGACACGTCACTGTAGACACACTGACTCAGTGTGACACTGAGTTCGAAACGTTTCACTGTTGAAGGTGTCTCAAGAGAGAAACCACTGACAAGGAGTAGTTGTGTACAGCAGCTGTAGAGAGTTCTACACGGTCCATGAAGTGGAGGTTCTTGTCATATACTGATAAAGTAGTACTAGGTGTATATAGTACTAAGCATCCGGATATATGTTGTATACATATGTGCACACACGTATATGTATATTGAGTAGAAATACACCCACCTTGAATGGAAGAGGGGTCTCCTGGCTCCAGCTGGTGCCATCAAACGTCAGGTGCATGTCCTGACAAACACCCCCCATCACATGAGCAGCGTCCCCTACAGTCACTACACAAGCACTCTCGAAGCCAACAGGAGCATCAGACACACGACGCCACACAGATGTGTCAGGATTGAACTCCCAGCAGTCCCGGAGGGCCGGGGACCTCTTGCTGGAGTATCCGCCAGCCACGTATAGCATGCCACCGAGGGTAAAGGCACTGTGGTTCATGCGCTGCTTGGGGCGCTGGCCTGAAGACAGGGATATCCACTCCTTGCTCTGGATGGTGTAGCGGAAGAGAGTGTTGAGAGTCCCATGCTTCTTGGTGCGTCCCCCAAAGACAAACACATAGTCACCAATGCGTGTAGCGGTGGCGCCCTGGGTACCGGAGAGTACCTTGCAGCCCTTGCCGGCAGATGGGTCTGCTATCAGGGCCCCGGCCGCAACCTCAGTGAGCAGCACTGTCTTGGTCAGCGGGTTGCGCTGATGGTCCAAGCCATTGTTTACCCCAACAACCATGACAGGGCCGCTGTAGCCGTTATCTGTCAAGGGACCCAGGGGAGCCAGGCATGGCCGCCCCTCACCCTTACACTCGAGGTGGGTCTGGACGGTATAGGCCAGTCCGACTGACACCGCCATAGACATCGTGTTGAAGAGAAGTAGAGAGCTCAGAAGGAATACTTGAGAGGAGTGGCCAGGATTCAGGTATACAGTTGACGAGCATCCCTCAACAGTGGTGCCCTTGACACCTTTCCTTCGGACCGTGTAGGATGTGCATCAACGCCACTTGTGTAGCAAGTGTAACTGTTGTTCAATTATTCCTAAGTTAGGAATCCTAACTGTTACCTTTAGTGCACTCAGTAAGGACCATAAATACAACGGAGCGGAGAGACAGAGAGAGGATTCTTTAGAGTTATTATTAGAGTCTATTCACTGTGCACATTCAAGACACGTATAACGTATCCTTCCGTATGTAGGCGGCGCTAGTAGATCACCATGCCATACCGAAACTAGACAGAGGGAGTGTAAGGCATAGTACCAGGGTGGAATGGATACCCCAACTGATCATCACCAACACCAACACCAAATACTACAACCAGTTCGCCGATGCCCTAATAATCGAGGGTGTGTGTGTGTGTGTGGGGGGGGGGGGACGATGACCCCACAACATCACCAC
>BDIP01000386.1:7971-20218 GCA_003568945.1 Kipferlia bialata
ATTTACACATAGCCAACAATAACCCTACTCATACTAATGTGGTGTTAATCCATACTATGTAGCTCTGCCCTCTGGTTTGTCTGCACCTCCCTACCATACATATATATAAATATATACATAGCCAACAATAACCCTATACTAATGTGGTCATTATACACACCGTGTAGCTCTGCCCTCTGGTTTGTCTGCACCTGCCCTGGCAGAGGGACTTGGATGTCGGGGATGCGGCATCTGGCAGAGTCTGGGGTTAGACCCATAGATCAGGAACTCATTCAAAAAGCCGCCTAGTGCAGAAAGCTGGGGTGTGACACTAGGGTGTAATCTATAAATGCATACAGCCATTTGGTACCTGGGTATACAAAGTGGACACCGGACCCAGCCTTGGCCTTCTTCTGGGGGTGAGGCAAAGACAATCATATATAATGTACTATGAAGAATAATACATGAAGCTGGATGGATGGTTATAGTTTATATATAATACAATATAGATCCCGCCTTGGCCTTCTTCTGAGGGTCAAGACAGTTTGATTATAAGTAATATAGAGATATATTTAGTATATATTGATAGTTACAGTGTATAGAATACACTATAGATCCAGCCTTGGCCTTCTTCTGGGGGTGAGACAGTGATATATTTCACTATATATATTACACAATATATATAGTATATATATATATATATATGATTTAGTATACCTTGCATTGGCCTTCTTCTGGGGTGAGACACAGTTATATAACACTATATGAGTATGATATGAGCATTCTAAAAGAATATGACAGTTACAGAAAATGTAATACGTAACATACCCAGCCTTGACCTTCTTCTGGGGGTCAAGGTAATCACATATACCTTATGGCAATGAATATAGTACTTTGAATAGATTTAATGCATAGAATAGAATCAAAATAGAGCACTATGATAAGCCTCATACCTTGCTCTGGTTGTTGCTGCATGCACCGTCGGTAGGATAAATACTATATACATATATATATCACACTTACCACAGTGTACAACTGTTTTAGTAAACAAATATATATATATACATTTATACCTTGCTCTGGTTGTTGCTGCATGCACCGTCTGTGAATGCAATGTACGTGGCAACGCTGGGGTAAGTGATTATTTAACAGTATATTCACAAGTACTAATACCAATGGTATGGTATGCTAGTAATTGCAATGTACGTAGCAACGCTGGGGTAAATTAAGGGCACATAATAATGTCAATGTGCCGATATGCAGTATTCATTGGTTGAAATGAGAGAGGGGGAGAGAGACAGAGACAGACTCACAAGCTCTCATACTCCTCTACGGCATGCTGTCTCTCTCTCTCTCTCTCTCTAATGAATTTGAGTAACACACCCTCTCTCATCCTCCTCTATGGCCTTGTCGTACATGCCTCCACAGGTGAACTGGGTGAGACGACCTGGGGTGCACTCTATGCATCTCTCGTAGGCTGTGACCCTGGTGGTGCCAGGGACGGGGCCTGGATTGATTAGTGGATTGATTAGTGGATTGATTAGTGGATTGATCCTGGTGGTGCCAGGGACGGGGCCTGTAGGGTTAGACTATACGACATAGAGTATCTATATCACAATACTAACGTTTAGAAATACTACACACATTATGTATTCGTACATATACATAGAAAGAGAGATAGGGAGAGAGAGATCCATGTACCTGGCAGTATGAGGTGGCACAGCTTGGCATTTACCATATACACTTCATACGTATATATTGTGTATCATATATACATATATATATATACAATGTGTCATATATAGATGTACCTGGCAGTATGAGGTGGCACAGTATGAATGGCTTATCAGACACACTTTACATATGTATATTTCTATATATATTCGAATATCATTTTATGGGTATTGCAAATGTATGTGTGTGTGTGTGGGTACTATATATATGTAGATACCCGGCAGTACGAGGTGGCACAGCTTGGAGTACATGCACTATACACATTTGTATATACGCATATCCATATATCCATATATACACATATATACATACAATGTGTCATATATAGATACCTGGCAGTACGAGGTGGCACAGCTTGGAGAACTTGTCATGGATGCACTTGCGGTTGTTGCCTGAATTGAGGTCATAAAGAGGCATAGAAAGCATCGTATTGTATACAGTATATATTCATACCCAGGCCATATATTCTTTTGGGGTTCATGCCTGCAACTAAGGATTCAGGGCATAGTGTATGTATATATACATATATATGTAGAGAGAGAGAGAGATAGAGAGAATATATATAAATATAGATACATACCTCTAGCTGGTATGTGCATGGCATAGTATGGCGCCAGGTCTCTGAGAGTCTCACTGAGACAGGTGTCCCTGTGGATAAGGGAAAAAGAGAAAGAGAAAGAGAAAGAATGGGAGACAGAGAGATGTGGTGTGATTGCTGCTAGTGAGTGTCATATGAGGGTCATATGAGTGTCACTCAGAGAAGTGTCCCTAGAAGCAGTATATTACACATATACAGATATGGAAAATGGATATTAAACTATTCTAAGGGATGGGACTGGGATAGATAAGACAGACGTACAACGGCCTCTCAAAGAACAGTACATCTTCACATACTTGAGCTTGGGTCTCAATGGAGAGTAGAATGAGGCATTATTAACCTATAATACTTCATTATCGATACATATTCACTTACTTGAGCTTGGCCGCTATGTTGAAGGTCCGGAAGTCCCTGGGAGTGAGAGAGTACGGATATTATATTATACCATACTTAACATACGAAAAGAGAGAGAGAGAGAGAGATAAGAGGTCCGGAAGTCCTTGGGGAGTTAGAGTACGGATATAGTACCATCTTTAACATACGAAGAGAGAGAGAGAGAGCGAGAGAGAGAGAAAGAAAGGAGAGAGGTCCCGAAGCCCTGGGGAGTGTTTGAGAATGGACATTTGAATCAATGTACATACGAAGAGAGAGAATGGAGAAAGAGGGAGTCAAATAAGGTGCCTGGTGAGTTTCTGGTCATGGACTATCCCATCCTGGGATGGTAGTACACCCCTGCCCCTCTGGTCATCCCACTCTCTAGCCCTGTCTGCTCTATCTGCCCCTGGTCTCTCTCTCTCCCACTCCCTAGCCCTGTCTGCCCTGTCACCTGCCCCTGATGCACCCTTGGAGGGTCTCTCTCTCTCCCTCTCCCTGGAGCTGACAGCCACTACCTAGATGATGAGCATCGGATTCGATATATAGTATATAGAAATTGTATACAGATGCACGTCTCTCTCTCTGTGCCCCCTATGTTATATTTCATGCAATATATAAAACAATAGCATAGTATATTATACCATATGTATATACCCATATATACTCTATATTATACATATATATACTCTATATTATACATATATATTATACACAAGAGACACTAAATATTTGGTGCCCCCCAGGATACATCCACCACACTGTAAAATGACACTATATAACATATATACTACATACCATATATATATATATATATATGTGTGTGTGTGTGTGTGTGCACTATAAGTATACTATATTCCATACCTCCGGTGCCCCCCATGCTGCATCCCCCATATTACTCATCATGGCACTACACACTATATATATATACTATATACTACATATATATTTTATACTATACACCATGTATATATAGTACATATACACACCTCTGGTGCCCCCCATGCTGCATCCCCCATATTACTCATCATGGCACTACACACTAACTATATATGCATACTATATACACATATACTATATATATATACTATTTACAATATACCTCTGGCGCCCCCCATGCTGCATCCCCCATACTACTCATCATGGCACGGTTGGCACCCCTGGGGAGTGAGCATCTAGTATGTATATCAATGCAAAACTCATAATTCATTTAGAACAACACATATATATCTGTCGCGTATAGAGAGTATTGTGAATGGTGGAACATACACGCATCGCCTTATAGGCCTGGTATGAGTACCTCATCATGGGCAGTGGTCTGTGCCCAACAGACACTGAGGACGGTAAGGGTCTCTCTCTCTCCCATTCCTTCTCTCTCTTTTTCTCCCGCTTCTCCAGCCTCCTCTCTCTCTCTTCAAGTTCCCTCTCCTGTCTCTCTAGCATCTGTTGCTTCTTGGCCAGTTCCTCCTGCTTCCTGGCTAGTGTCGCTCTCTCAGCCTCCGCAACCTCTCTCTCTCTCTTGGCTATCTCGGCTAGAGTGTCTCTCTCCCTAACTCTCTCCCTATCCCTTTCACTCTCTCTCTCTGGTCCCACCTCCACACCGCCAGAAGGCTGGTACAGGTTGGTGGGCTGTGGTCAGTCATGTTGGTACTCCTATTTAGGATGATATATGGTATAATATTCACTCTTCATTCATATGTATGATATACTATTCAATTTTGCTCACAGAATACACCTCTATCTATATATACATGCATATATAGCCTTACCCTTGATGCGGCACTCGGTCTAGGGCCAACATACTCGGGAAACAGACTGGAATTAGGTCTTGGCATACACCCATTATACACCACAATTACAAATGGTACCAACTCCCATTATTTTTAATGTAAGGGATACCACAGCATGCAGAATTCACAGTGGAGAACCACTGTCCTCCAGTGCCTCCAGCCCACCTATATATATAATTAAATATATATATAGTAACATGCCGCACCATGCTGAATCCACAGGAGATTCCGCCAGTGCCTCCAGCGCCTCCAGCCCAGTCTCCATGTCAAATGAACACATGTGTCCATGGGCTGAGGTAATGGGACCAGGGATGGCCCTCACACAAGTCTCGCTCTCCCACTCGGCCCTGACCCTGTCTGCTCTCTCTCTCCTTCTCTCTCTCCTTCTCTGTACACCGATGGTACCATACTCTCTTCCACCATCTGAGTTTGAACTGGAAGTGCTGCTTACACCCCTGCTATAGACACTCTCTCCCTCCATGGATACATCACCATTCCATGTGGTGCTCTCTGATACTGTACTGGGTACAATCTCTCTGTCACTCTCTCCCACTCCCTCTCCCTCTCCCTCTCCTTCTTTGTCTCTGGGAGAGTGCCATCCCTCACCAATGGCATTCTCACTACGGGGTAAGCTACAGGAGCATTCTAATGCCTGAAATATTGTACAATATAACATGAGACACAAACTACATGCATCAAACATAATATAGAATATTTACACATGGAATATGTAGAAACTATGGAGAGTACCACCCATCACCGATGGCATTCTCACTGGAGAATGAGACTTAACTACATGCATCACACATCGTATAGTATATATACATAGGAAGTATATATATAACATGTCACGGGCCACCCATCACCGATGGCATTCTCACTGCTGCCCTGCATCCTTAAGGGTGTAGAAGCCGAAACAATGCTCATATTGAATAAAAATATACACTATTAAGGTTATTTTACTCCTGAATCCACATACGTTACCTCGTGTACTGCTCTGTATAGTAATAGTATATAATCAGAGTAAATATATATGTATCTAACACAAGTACATTATGCATTGACTATACAGAAGTTACCTCAGGTACTGCTCCGCATCCCCTCGGGTGTAGAAGTCAAGTATATACCTAGTATATACTTAGTAAATTGTAATAGCGAGATATTAATACTATTCGATACAGAATGAAAAGGGGTAAGTGTATATATTGATATAAGTATATGTACCTCATGTATTGCTCTGCATCCCCTCGGGTGAAGAAGCCCTTGTACCTGGCACCACTGTACCCTAGGACGAGATCCTTGCACTCGGCCCAGGAACTAAGGTTAGAATAGAGAGTTCCTCATACTATCAACTGAATATAGTGTGTATGTGTAAGGACCAGATCCTTGCACTCGGCCCAGGAACTAAGGTGAAACTTCAGACTAATATTATGCTATTGTATATACTATGTATATAATACACTTAAAATACTGTATCCCATAAATATGGGTCCAATGACCAGATCCTTGCACTCGTCCCACGAACTAGGGTTAGAAGTAATACATACCACTCAAATACTATTGTACTTACTATATATATAAGTATAACATGTACAAGTATAGCTCGACTGTACCCAAGGACCAGATCTTACACTCGTCCCAAGAACTAAGATGAAAAGAACACTGTTACATAATGTAGCAATATATTACAGGTATTATGGAACAACATATCCTCTAAACTAGGTACAGGGACTCATATATCAACCAATTAAACACAATATAGACAGGAATAATGTAACATACACTATGTTACATGTTGATAGAAACGTAGCATAAATAGATCGACCGAATGAATCGATGGGGGGGGGAGTATGGTTGTCATTGTCTCATCCAACGTATACCTTTATGTTCCTGTTTAGTGACCGAGTGCTGGGGTAGTGCCCCCCCCCCCATATATATATATATGATGTAGCCACTTACTCCCTGTATCTCTCTCTCCATGTCTCTCCATGACTGTCTCTATCTATATACTCTCACCCCCAGAGAGACATCGATATTGACGACATCGTTCCTCTTAGGAATCCACACTACGGCTACAGCCATGGCCCCTGCCTGTGACAAGGCCCGTGAGCACCTGTGCAACCCGGTACGTTATAGTCCACTCATGTATACCAGTCGTATTATAATATAGAAATTATACATAATTATATATATCTGATGATCCATGATTTGGGAATTGTTTTACTGCTGAGTTTGTGTGTAGGGTGTCATCTTATGACAGGATCTCGTTATTGAGTGGAGACGTCGCTGCAAGGGAGCCAGTCAATGCTGTGTGTGTGTATCACCACACATTGGACGTATGGGTAGCACGTGTAGCAGTGAGTGCCGTGATACTTACAAGGTATGGGGTGGAGAGAGAGAGATACTTTGAGTGCATAGCAAGCAGACCCCATAATGTAGTACAGTATGGTATAGTATATAATAGGATATCGTATGTCCCTGTAGCAGTATGTTTCCCTCTGACTTCTAGAAGTGGGTAGCTACAGCCTCCAAGCGTGGCAGAGACGCCATGGGGGTATGGGCTGGGTTACAGCCGGTACCTGCCATCCCTGGAGGAGAGGGAGAGGGAGAAAGAGTGGGAGAGAGAGAGAGGGAGGGAGAGAGAGAGGGAGCGGGAGAGAGAGAGAGGGAGGGAGAGGGAGAGGGAGTGCGGGAATGGGAGTGCAAGTACTGCCTTTCAGACTCAAAGGCAGGTGGGTGGCATTTATGGCAGCATGTATAGAGGGTAATGCACATATCCTGACCCCCCCAAGCTCAATACTTTGAGTACCCATCCTAACTGTGTATGTATTACCCCTCTATATATGGATAGCCTGTCCCCCCGCTAACCATGTCTCTCTCCTACATCAGATGGTATAAAGGACCCAGCATACAGTCAGGACCAAGTAGGAATCCTACTAGGAGGCCCCCAGAGAGAGGTAAGGCTATGTACTCCGTCACTGTCTATTGAATGTCTGCACACTTGTGCTTCTTAGGTTCTCAGAATTATACTTATGAACATGCATCAAGAGAGAGAGAGGAAGAGCGAGCCCTGGAGGACGAAGAAGATGCTAGGCGTGAGTTCCTGAAGATTCTCAGGGACAGAGAAAGCGGCTGCTTCTCATTCGCCTCATACACCCCTCCAAATGAGATATGTCGGTGAGTATCAGCGTGTCTTGTATACTGAACGGAAGATATACATGTATCATGTTGTCCATGATATACAGTACAATCATACCTCTCTGTCACATTCAGCCTCGTGTTATAGGCGATGTTGGAAACTTATCCTCTCACTCTAGCGACTACCTCAGGGGGGTGTGCGATGGCACCTGTCGCAAGAAGATACACCCTGTCAACAAGTCGCCCTGGGTGGCTACAGCAGTGGGAGAGATGGGCAGTAGAACGGTGGAGGACCTCAGATTCGTGAACTCCCTTCCTGAGAGGTTCTTCACTGAGCACGGCCCCATCATTGATGTCAGTGGCCGTGAGATCCACCACTGCCGGCACTACATCCCGCCACTGCCTCAGGTGATACTGTGTTTGCATAGCAATTATTGAACTACTATTATAGGTATATTCAATACATTGTGTTCTGCCCCCACTCAATTCCGCTGTCACCCTCTTTCTCACATTAGGGTGTCCCTGCAATTACCCCTCCTGAAGCAATAGTTCTGGTGGGCCTCCCAGGCAGTGGCAAGAGCACGTATTGCCGCACAGTATACGCACCTCAGGGATACGTCATCATCAACCAGGATGAGCTAGGATCTCGGTATGTGGTACCATCGTCATACACAACAGCATTCGTGAGCTAAATGGGCCACATATGACAATAGTCATATTTAGTGTGATGTCAGTACACTACTCAGTACACAGTGGTGGCAAGTCTCCCCCAGTCCTTTACATTAATGATATTTGTGTTAGTGGGTGATTCATTCTAACCCCAGTCAGGCTTGCGAGGCCAAGATGGTCATGTGCCTGAGGCGGGGCAGGAGTGTGGTCATTGATAGGACCAATGTCAATTCGTACGTGTCACTCAATAGCCTCTACCACTGTATTTGGGACGGCGTATTGCTACTTACCCAGGCAGCAGCGCAAGACATGGGTCGACCTCATGAGGGAAATGAAGTGTCGCTATCAGGAACGCTCTCCTCTCCCCAAGGACTCCCTGATCAAGTGTGTTCACTTTACGGCTTCCCTCTCCCACTGCGAGGCACTGAACTCTCACCGAAGAGCCCAGGGGGGTCGCTTTGTACCAGTCGAGGCAATCAGAAGGTGAATGAACAGAAGAATGCTGCAAACATATGCTTACAAGCAATCTCTCTTAGACAAGGCTCACGCAAGGTTACATTACGGTTCATATCATCCCACGGACTCTGAGGGCTTCCATAGCATAGAAGAGGTACTAGTGATACTCTATTCCTCTATGTCTCTCCCTCTCCTGTTTGGACTTGACTTACCCTTACCACTTGATTCACCACTATTAATATGCGATATACACCTTCATCTCTCGAAATACTCTACTAATATACAGGTAGACATTAGGGACAACCCCGAGATGATGTCCATCGTGGAGACTGGCCAAGGATCAAGGGGCCAAGTCGGTGGGGGACCAGGGCCGTAACTGGCATTATCCCCCAGGGGTGCAGCACTGTATGTATCGGCTTGGGTACTTGGTATTTGGACAGTTGTGGTGCTTCATGCCAGACCCGGGCTGAGTTGTATAGACACCTACGTTTCACTGCATTGCCATAGGGTCCAACCTCCTTTCCATCCGACTTCTACCTGAAGCTCAGACTCTGGGTTGTGTGCAATTTCTAATAGAGTAAGTCGATAACGTGGCTTGGAGAGTAGATGGCAATGTTGCTCGGACATACCTCCTATTCATATATTCTCCTCATGGGTCACCATGATACGGTATCATTGATACCTCTCATACTTCCCCCCTACCGGATGACTCTCAGAGACTGTTTCGGTGAGAGCGTGAGAGAGAGAGTGGGAGAGCCAACATGACACACCTCGAAGTGTGGCCATATTCCAGACCATCCAGACTAGTCAGCAGTTCCATATACGAGAATACACTCATCTATGAGAGTATATTGATGTACGGGAGTGAGACAGACATAACACACCTCAACAGTGCCATATTTCTAGGACTCTGATCTCCTCTATATACTTGAGTGCCTCAATTGTGCTCATCTTGCCGTCTGTAGCCAGCTGTGCAGAACGTGTAACAGGGCGGTGCATAAGAGGATTCCAGACCTCAGGGGTGAGAGATAAGGTGTGTGTGACCCATGGACAGAGACGGGACTCCGTATGATACGGAGTCTCCGTATCTCACACCCCCGCCACGGGAGATATTGAGAATAGGAGTGAGTGAGTGCATGCATCTGTGTAGATGGTCACGTGTGTTCCCTTGCCACTGGATGTTGGGGCAGTGCTAGGATACAATTTCCAGCCTATCTCGAAGTAGTGTCCACAAAGTCTTTGAAAAATCACAAGATACACCCGATTGCCGAACCTTAGAGTCTAGGGCCTAGACTAGTAGTGACTCGGGAGCACAGTGTACCCATGACGGTTCTTTGAATAGTATATGGTGAATGAATCATTCATCATATTGACTCAACACCATTGAGAGACTCCTGGTACCTGGACTATTCGAGCAATAGACTAACTTATTTCATTTATAGGATTAACCTGTCACTCTCAAGGCCCTTGAGAGTCTCAAGGGCAGTAACTCACACTGTCTACCATAGGAGCTCTAGTGAATCAGTCACTGTGTCACAGAGTGGACTCTGTGCTGTATTGCCAAATGGCGTATTCCTTATAAGGAGGCGACACAGACTCCTAGATGCAAGGGAGCGCAAACACTACTCGTCTGTGTCAGAGTCGGTATCTGTTCTGGAATACCCGTAGTACTCATAGTCTGAGTCTCCGTAGTACCTATGGTCGCTGGACTCTATGTCGTCCTGGATGTACTTGTCGACCTTGGCACGCAGTGAGGGAATGCTCCTCCAGAACTCTGCATCTGAGAGCATCTGAGATCCCTCCCAGGAGATACTAGTGTTCCTAGCATCTGTCTGTCCCCCCGAAACCTCTGAGGTGTCTCCGCTCTGGAGCATGTCCTCAGAGTCACCTGCAGACACGATGCCCATCAGGATATCAGACTCTGCCACGACAGCCTGTAGCTCGACACTGCCTGTCTGTAGTTCCTCTACCAGCCTTGGGAGGCGGAACAGCAGACCCTCGGGGATGGTGGCCAGTATACGTAGAGTCTCATCTGGCCTTGCACGGGCTTCTGTCGTCCTTCTCCCTTCCTCTCCACTGACTAGGTCCTCCTGACCCCACAGCTGGATACACTCGGTTGCTGCAAGCGCAGAGGCTAGTTGCTGACCTGTTGTCACAAGAGCCTCAGCGGTCTCAATGTGCTCCACAAAGTAGCGGTCTAGGGCAAGCCGTGCGGGATCTGTTGCAGGCCAACAGAATATGTTGTGGACATAGCTAATGCCCCTGGCCCAGTTGGATGTCTGATCAAATATGTCATCTTCAGTCATGTCTGCCTAGACTCATTAGATGGATGTATTATACCCATATATCATATATAGGTTATTACTGTATAGGTAGTATAGATTCAATACATCAAAGATGTAACATACCTGTGGGAGCATCTCTCCGGCCATAGGGAGCACTACATCGTGGTACCCCTTCCTGATGAACTGATCTAAAGTAGAGTTGGACTTACTGGCGTCATACCCCTTGCGTCTCAACGGACTCTTCATGGATAGACAGAGAACGTGAGGCATGACAGAGGTCAAATAGTCGTACACAGCGAGCCTAAGCTCAGGCTCAGTGGCGGGTGTGAGAAGACTCATGAAGAAACAGAGCAGTGGGGCCTCGCCACCAAAGATGACATTGTCTGTGTCTTCGTACTGCTGTCTTCTCATCTCTGCAAACATCTCATCTCTAAAGGCTCTCAGCAACGCCTGCCTAGGATCGTTATCCGGGTAGTCTTCTCCAATGATCCTGCGGCACCGGTGTAGCAGCAGCTCGTTGTGTATCAACATACGGAGATTGTCAGGGTCACTGAGGCAGAGCAGCTTGGCAGGGGATCCCTCATAGTCGGAGACACCCGACTTCTGTACCTCGGAGGACAGGTTACGCAGGAAGGCGACACCGACCTTCCTGGCGTTAAGAGGTTCCCTATAATATCAGTTGAAGGTGTATCCTATATCAGAGATTTCGTATATACATCAGTATACAATTACGTATTCAGTGACAGTGGTGCATACATCCCCTGATAGCGTTTTCTCTTGGATAGATGACAAATATCATATAGCTCATAACGTATTGTATGTATGTACTCAAGTGACACTCACCGGCTGATAGCCTGCTCTATCTCCCAGCCAGTCCATGGGTAGTAGAAGATCCCCGTGTGATAGGGTGGAACCCCGTATGCCATGCGATCCTCAACCTCCTGGAGCACCTTGATGACGTCATCAGACACCAGAGGCCTGACTGTGAGATAAATACAGTGATACTGTATTTCAGTGATATCCTCAAATGAGACAGTTGTAAACGCCAACTCGATTGTATTAGACTGGTGCGATGTATGAGTACCTAATCCTATTGATGTCCTCTGGAAGGTCCGCCTCCGCCTGGGTGCACTGCCGGAGGTGCACCCTACACTCTGTGTCCTGGGTGATAATGTCTAGGACGGAGGCACAGGCTGCCGCAGTGTCAGCAAGGGAGGTGTCACAGC
>BDIP01000387.1:6777-20205 GCA_003568945.1 Kipferlia bialata
TCACCCCCTCATACAGATGGTCAACTTGTGGGATCCCCCCCCGCACCCCTCCCCCCTTCCCAACTCACCATATTGCCAGTATATACCTCCTCTATCTCGTTTACTATATATATATATATATATATGCAAAGGTCTCTGTGTATTCCACACATATACGTATATATCAGTATTGTATTGTCGGCTATGCATGTGTGACAATCTGAATCACACAGACTGTATGTATATACCTGAATGTCTGCTTGATTCTCTCACTCTCAGTCTGAGAGTCTCAGATGGGTGCAAGAGTCTCCATATTGCTCTTCCTTACCTATAGCCTTCATTTCTATTTGTATTGCCCCAGTCACTATATATCTGAATGTTAATTCTAACCCTCAGATGGGTGCAAGAGGAGTGGGACTTGAGCCTCGCGGTTATCTGCGCATTGGGGCTCCAGTGAGAGTAGTCAAGGGTGGGTATATCAAATCATTGTTATGTATCAGACATTCTTCTATATGCCTATATTACTTTAATATATAGGCCTCTATATACACAGTGATACTACTTCTTTAGAATGGTGTTACAGTAGTGTTATTCACTGCTCTGATACACCAACAGCACTATCCATCAGTTAGTGTATCTTATGACCAGGTGTCAATAGAAACGACCTGGGAGTGCTAGTTGGATCACACAAGACTGACAAGAGTCGCGTCGATGTCAAGGTACCTTGCTCCATACTAGATCGGTAATGACTGTCCCATTATATTATATTATATACTAAGTATATAGTATGGATATTAGTGTTCAGTCGCGTCAAGGTCAAGGTACCTTCCAAATAGGGCTTCAAACAAATATATATGACTTACACTCCATACTATCTCCATGAGATAATGATGAGATGATCTCATCATCAGTGGTACGGGACCGGTACTGTTAAGGACGTTCCCGCCTCCTGTCTGGAGTATATCAACATGGTTGTGGTGGACGCGGAGCAGAGGAAGAGGGATGAGAGAGAGAGGATGGACAGACAGATTCTGGAGAGCGAGATTATGAAGAGAGAGAGAGTGGGGAGAGAGAGACAGACGCTGGCCGATGCTGACTGGAAGAGAGAGCAGGCATCGATTGTTGATGCTCTACAGAGTGAGGTAGAGTCTCTGAAGAGTGAGGTTGCCTCTCTCAAGGCCGAGAGGCAGAGCAGCACTGCCTCCTCTTCTCTCTCCTCCTTCTCCCCCTCTGCCCTAGAGGGAGTGCAGACACTGACAAAGAGGGCAAGGGTGTTTGACAGCGTGGCACTCTCAGGTGCTGTCGAGAACCTCGAGGTGGGTATATATATATATTAATATATACACTAACTAAAAATGAATATCCATAGCGTAAGTGGTATATACAAATATTCATATGTATATATATATGTATGTATATGAAGAGTTTATAGTAAATATATGCATATATGTATTGATATATATGTATCCTGGATACTCTACGTACATATATGTGTGTGAGTGTGTGATAGTGAGTATACTCACCCTAGACGTACCTCCCCCTTGTTCAGGGGATAACAGCCCAGGCAGAGAAGCTGAGAGAGTTCATCAAGGAGAACAAGAGGAGCGAGGTATATATACGGTATTCAATGACAATTCATCCACTCAATCCCCCCCGGCTCACACCTACTTCTATATATACTTATATCACTCTCCTATGCCATACTACCTTCTCCCCATGTGATATACATCTCACCCCCAGCTGGTCCCTAAGGAGTGCTCCACCCTCTCTGCCTCTCTAGCCAAGATGCACTCTGCCTACCACACCAGTCTGGCCTCTCTCACTGCCGTGGACTTCAAGCCAGAGGATGCAATGGAGATAGTGAGGTATTGCATGTGTTATACTGCTGCGCTGAGACTGATTGTGTTATACTGTATACATATATACGTGTCATACTCCTCTCACCCCAGGTCCGCAATCACTCTCCTCTCCGCCCTCTCCTCTGTCAGACTGGTCCCCCTGCCCCAGGACACTGCACACCTCACACTACTAGAGACACGCAAGTACATTCAGGTGAGGGTAGTTCTAGAGATGTTGCGTGCACTCTCTCTCTCTATTTAACAGCGGGTTAGTTCATTGCCAAACTGTTCACTGACCTTAGGGAGACAATTATAACATATATATACATTTACATTTACCATCATATTCATACTTTAAGTATGAATCATACTTAACCCTAGGTTGAGCAGTTCAACCAGGCTGTCAGAGAGCTGGTGGAACTAGTGGGACCCATCATCGACATACAGGTACTTTATGTGTGCTACGTACGTATATTCTATTCCTGTGTTATTGTCTCATACTTGCCATCGGATACTCTTCTATTGTCTGATGAGTAATACTGCTGTTTGTATACATTGTATTGACTACAGGCCACCATGGAGCAGTACATGAAGGACCTAGAGTGTCTAGAGACACCAGACACTGAGGTATGTAGGGAGTCATGAAACACTATTACAACTGGATATATATATAGCTTTGGGTATTACCCAATGACAAGTTCTTTAAATAGTATATCTATCTATATCTAGAGACACCAGACACTGAGGTATACACCAACTGATGAATCAGTATACTATATATGGGCCTACGTACTTGTAATCATAGCCACTATATACAATACTCAATGTGGCTAGAGGGTCTAGAGGGTCTAGAGACACCAGACACTGAGGTATGAGGGATCAATCACTAGTATATACAGTATATACATACATTCATTATGCTTAATATATACTGTGTACCCATGGCCGTAACGCCCAGTCCCTCCCTGCCATTGACCAGGAGTGTGCTACCATTGTATACTCAGTATACATACACAATACTCACAGTTAACACTACCAACACATATTTAACCCTAGGCTCTGACAGCCCTTGACCAGGAGTGCGTCACTCTGCTAGACACCTATATATATACTCTATATATAGTGTATAGCGTTTAGGGTATTTGTAACCCTAGGCTCTGACAGCCCTTGACCAGGAGTGCGTCACTCTACTAGACACTCTGAACAGTCTAGCCAAGGACCAAGCTGAGGCAGAGACACTGCTAGAGCTGTGGGAGCAGGTGTGTGGTAAGTACAAGGCAGTGTCTTTAAGGCACAGATACTATATACTATATTTGTATGATCTGACTAACTTATGTGTCCACTACACTGTACTTGATGTAGTGTATAACTAACACCAACTGGGTGTCACCCAGACCCCCAATGTGACTCAGGCCCAGGCTGATGATGAGGAGTGTATACTATGTATACTATGTATACTATGTACACTGTATGCACTATATATGTTAAGCAGATGTACTGTACCTAATAATACTTACCCCCCAGACACCCCATGTGACTCAGGCCCAGGCTGATGATGAGCAGTGTGAGGTGGAGGTGCTGCAGTTCAGGCATGATTATCTATATATATATGATTATATATATACGTATTCTATATATATAGATATGCATAAGTACATCCAGGCTGATGACGAGCAGTGTGAGGTAGAGGTGCTGCAGTTCAGGTATGAATACACATATATTAATATACATAGACAGTAGTATACATTGTATACATATACAGTAGTATGTATATATGACATATGTACTAATGCGGGAGCAGTGTGAGGTGGAGGTGCTGCAGTTCAGGTAGGAGAGTATACCAACATACATATATACATATACAGTAGTATATATATTAATGCCATATATACTATAATGCGGGAGCAGTGTGAGATGGAGGTGCTGCAGTTCAGGTATATAGTTATGTATGTGTGTACATATTATATGTACTACAAATACATACACACAGTAGTGTGTTAATTGTCATCATGTATACTATAATGCGGGTAGGAGTGTGAGGTGGAGGTGCTGTAGTTCAGGTATATATACAATAGTATATGTGTGTGACATGTATACCATTAGGTTAGGAGTGTGAGGTGGAGGTGCTGCAGTTCAGATATGAGAATACATATATATATATATATATATACATAATGACACACTCTGTAGAGACTCTCCCCCTATTGATATTTCAACGTATGTATGGCTTCCCACTTTCTCTACCAACTCCCAGGCTCAAGAAGATGAAGTCCAAGCCAGCCGAGGAGAGAGCACCCATTGAGGCTGAGATAGCCACACGTCAACAGACCCTGGCCTCTATGCAGCACAGTATCCAAGAGAGGGCTACGCTCACTAGGGAGCTGGCACCATACACACACCTACCCAAGGTATATGTACTATATATGTAATACCATGTATATTTACATGTCACACACCTGCCCAAGTTACGTATAGTATATATAGTATATATAATATAATAATATATATATGATATCGCTATTCTTAGGACACCATGCACTAATCCAATAGGTTGCCCAGGCCCTCGGCCAGCCCCAGACCCCACTCGAGACAGCCCTGCAGAACCAGGCTGTGAGGGGGGTGGGCATGATGGTCAAGAAGCCAGTGTGCTAGAGAGGTAGAGAGATGTAAGGGTGAGACTCTCAGCCTGAGACGTACTCAGAAAGTGTATATTTGTGAGGTGTGATGCTAGGGGATGCATAGGCAGTGAGGGTAGTAAGATACTATCAGTGTGTTACAGACAGCATCAAGACATACATCTATGAGTGCAGAGGTACACTAAGCACATGCTTCTAGTGTCACTAGAAACTCAAGTGGGTCTCCATAGTGAAGAAGAATAGATCACTAAGTCTTCACAATTATGAAAACCATCTCCAGTTTAGCGGGTTGACATTGATATTACGTGTCTGACTCTCTAATAGTTAGAGTGGGTGAGATGACCTCTGATTTGTGGGTTTGGAACGACAACTGCTACACCCTTTCTTCTCACACTCAAAAACATCAATGTCTGACCCAGAGCTGTCTCTTTACACCAGGTATGTGTCTGAAATATACATTAACATATGCATAATTGTGAATAGTAGCATTCCTATTGTGTTATGTGTTGCTATATTGTGTAAGAGTATAGGTGAAGAGAGAGGCGTCATAAATGAGTAAGAGGATGAGTCTTCTGTACAAATGTCTGCTTCACACCTCCTTGCATATGCTGCGTGCATCTGGTTTAGCGTACATCTCTCTCTCTCTCTCTCGTAGATATGTTTGTGAGGAGGGGTGGTTGTTCACGCTCTTTCCTTGTATAATGCATAGCATATGTGACATGTTCAATGTGTATATTGGTACCATTGACACTGTTCTTGTGCTCAGATGTTGAGTCTCTATACATGTATGTCTTTGTCAGTAGTACCGTTACCGTATTAAATAGGTGTACATACTTGTATATCTCTACATTGTTCAGTCCCACACTGAGTATGTGTGTGTTTTCTCCCTTTTTCTCTTGCTTCACCCCCCCCCCCCCCCCCCCCCTCTCTTCCCCTCATATACTCTCTCTCTCTCTCTCTCTCCCTTATACCCCAGCCCCCCGGTGCCCCCCTCAGTCCCCCCTCCAGTAGTGTGTCCACCCTGGTGTCTGATGTTGGAGACATGCTCCCCTCCACACTAAGGGTGTCCTCCCTGGCTGTGGTGGGTGACCACTCCTCAGACATAGCATCTGCCCTATGTGCCTGTGGGAGGTATAGACCAGAGACAGAGGGGGATGGAGACTACCACTTCAGTGATGCGGATGTTCCCATCCCCGACCACTCTCCCTGCCCTGTCTCCATGGGTAGTATAGGGTGTGTACCAACACAGGGTATGCAGGTGGACCTAGTGCTCATAGCCAACACCCTGGACACACATCCAGAGTGGAGGGGGGCGTTACGTGCACTGTCTCATACCCTGACCCCTGGTGGGTGGATGGTGGTGAGGGGGAGAGAGAGGGCTGGGTGTGAGCGGCAGAGTGTGCTTAGGGAGCTGACACGTCTTGGATACCCTGACCTGTCAGATGGCAAAGGGGGTAGGGGGTGTGGACACTGGGCAGTGCTGGAGGGGGAGACCCTCTCTCTCCCTGGGTTTGGCGATGCATGCTTCTCAGCCATGCCCTCCCTGCACACTGCACCCAACCAGGTGTACTACATAGCAGTGCACAAGCCAGAGACAGCTGTCACACCCACGCAACAGAGTACTAAAGGAGTGGAGAGTGACACTCTGGGACTGGCTGCTGCACTAGATGTGCTGGTGCAGGAGAGGGACATCAGATGTAACCCCCTCAGCTATTTTGCATCCACCTCTAGGTCGGTAGAGGTGTACTGTGCACCCACTAATATGCCTATGGTACAGGGTCACGCTGACGTGCATGGGGTGGAGAGTATAGTGGTCAGGGACATATCATGCCCAGAACAGAGGGAGAGAGAGAGACCCTCTGATGGTCTGGGTGTCCCTGCCCTTGTACTCTTGCAAGGTGTATCCAGTGAGGATGCTACCTCCTGTCTCCTATCCGTAGCCCCCCACACCCCTATGCTACTGGTGTCCAGTGCCTCCCCCCTCCCCCCCTCCACCCATGCCTCCCTGTTGACCTGTGGCATGGTGTGCATAGACATGGCAGACAGACTGGGTTGGTGTGCAGCACTGTACTACAGGCCACAGACAGCTGACAAGGACAGAGAGAGGGCACACTTCAGAGCCATGAGGCAGACCAAGGACTGGGCCAGGATATCAGGTGGGGGGTCTGGCACATTATATGAAGTGGTATGATTGTATTCTCACACACACACACGGTCTCTCCCCTCTCATCTTAGGCTATGTGCTGGGCGTGGCCTCTGGCAAGGGCGGCCCCCTGAGCCCCAAGGCCAAGGAGGAGTTCAACACTCTCTGTGAGACAGCACCTGATGTGGACGTGTATAGGTTCCTGCAGAGCCATGTACCCCCAGGCACGGGGGTCGCCAATGGGGAGAGGGAGAGGCTATACGCAGTGAACAGGGCTAAGAAGAGGGCGAGGGAGATTGCCGGTCTGCTGGAGAGAGGTGAGGTTGGGGTGAGGGTGCAGCCCAAGGCCATCCTGGATCTGTGCTGTGGGGATGGGAGTATAGCGGCTAGTCTGGCTAGAGAGTACAGGATACCCCCCTGTGCCGTGGTGGGTGTGGACATCAGAGAGCCCGAGGACAGGCACGGGACTGTGTTTGTGCAGCACAACATAGACAATGGTGCACTGGACCCAGGGGCCTATGCAGACCTCGCAGTGTGTATGCAGGTGGGTATCAATATATCTCTAGTATGTATGCATCACACCCTCCCTCACCCCCAGGCCCTGCACCACGTGTCTGCCCTAGACCATGCCCTCTCCACTCTATACAACTCCCTGCGGCCTGGGGGTGTGTGTCTGATCAAGGACGTCGAGGCAGCCACCCCCTCAGACCGTGCCCAGCTGGACATGCAGCACGGGGTGTACTCGTGTGTGGGTGACCCCCCCGAGATGTCTCCCGAGGACTTCACCTCCCAGTTTGTCATGTACTTCAGAGGCCCCAAGGAGGTGGAAGGGGTGGCCAGGGAGGTGGGGTTCGAGATCACATACTCGGCACCTGCTGGAGACAGAGGTATAGGCTCTAACTACTGGCTGGTGCTGAGGAAGCCAGGGGGTGACAGGTCGCAGGATAGAGTGAAGAGCAAGGTGAGGGTTGTGCTCAGAAGTGAGAAGGAGAGACACGGCTGGGACAGGAACAACTGGCGTGATAGAGATGGAGGTGACAGGGACTATAGGGGTGATAGGGGTGAGGGACAGGGTAGGTACAGTAGGGGCAAGCGGTCCTTTGGGAAGAGGAGAGGGGGGTACAGCCCAGACAGGTGGAGAGAGAGTGACAGAGATTCCGACAGAGACGGATACAGGCGGTATGGCAGAGACCGGTCCCCCTCCCCCAAGAGTAGAACAGGACATAGGGGAAGGGGGAGAGGCAGGGGGAGGGGGAGTGACCGATATTAACTAATAGACATGGACTGTGTCACTGTGACACACAAACCAAGGGATAATGAATCTACAGTCACTAGGATATAACACTCACTCACACCAACGACTCTATTTGTACTCTCTGTGTTGCCTCCAACCCCTGGTGCCATACAGTAATATAATACAGTGGGGACTAGATGGTCAGCCCCCTCTACGGACACACCCAACGGACACCAGGGCGGATGCATATCAATGTCACAACCCATCCCACCACTACGCCAGCCCCCCACCGACCCATCCTTTGCCATACTATGGTTATGACCTAGGATCGGGTATGGACTGACCAATAGCCGACACTAAACGCTCTACCCACTACTCACTACGCCACCCACACCATGGCTCTGGACCTAGTAGTCACGGGACCTGTCAGGGCCTCTGGAGGAGCTCCTGCTGAAGCGGCCTCCCTGCCTCTCGCCTCCCCTGCTGGGGCCTCTCGACCTTCCGTTGCTGGGGCCTCTGGAGCTAGACCTGTCTCCTCCTCTGCCTCCTCCACCGCCCCTCCTGTCTCCGTCTCTGTCTCCACCCCTGGAGTGACCCCTAGAGCCTCCCCTGGAGTTGCTGCCACCACGGTCGCCCCTGCCGCGGGACCCGCCCCTGGAGTTGGCCCTGCTGCCACCCCTGGGGGAGGAAGCGGCAGAGCGCTGGATCTCGTGGGCGTGGGACTTGAAGTCGAACTTGTCGAGCACGTCAGAGGAGTACATCGAGCAGAGGATGGCACGAACCTCGTTCTCACACACCTGGGGGTGAGGGGAGGGGGGGGGGGTATTGATATGGTGTTCTGTCCTTAATGCCTCTTCTACATACATCTATACACGTCGGAGTATATATTGTATATGAGACTGGTAGAGTAGGTACCCTTGTCCACGTATACCCATACCAAATAGAATAGAATAGAATATACTGCATGCACGTCTAGACGTACCGTCCTGGCAGCCTCGTCGTTCGTGTTGAGCCAGAACTCCATGTGGAGGAAGGTGGGTCTGATCTGGGGGGTGAGACACAGAGGGGCAGGGGGGCAGGAGTGTGTTACTATCACCATGTGTGTCTATGTAGAGTATAATAACTGCACATACCTTGCAGACCACTCCGTTGACCAGGGGGTGCATGGGGGAGGTGCCTCCAATCACAGAGAGCAGCACCATCAGGAACTGGGCCTTGAACTCAACCTGGGGGGTCAGGATGGACTCACATATGATATATACCACACTATAGCATACCCCCATACCTTCTCCATGACGCCAAACTTCTTCTCGGAGCTCTTGCTGTTGTGCATCTTGATGGACATGGTGCACCCGTCCTTGTTGGCGGGGTGCTCCCACTTGGGCTCGATGTCACCCTTGAAGTAGTGGTATATGGCATACCTGGAGTGAGAGGGGGAGGGGGACACATAGACTATATAGTATATTGGGTAGAGTGACTGAGTGAGAGAAAGATACGCAGTCACATTGGTGGATACAACACTGACTGTCGACCAAGCCAGAGTAGCCCCACCACCACAGTATATGCAGCATCCTGAATCATATATGTATATCAATGTGACGTACTGGACAGACATGTTGCCGATGGAGACGAGGGTGTCCATGAAGTGGTACAGGCACCAGAACTCCTCAATGCTGGAGAAGGTGGACACCTTGTGAACGTTCTTGGCCCAGGACTCCTCGCTGGTGCTCTGGCTCTTCTTCGACTTCTTGTTCTTGGGGATCTGGGGTGAGCAGGGGTATACAGGGTGGTATATAGATGCAGGTGTATCATATATATCAATCAGAGACACACACAGATGCGTTCCCGTACCCTAGTGGAGAAGTGGAGGGACCAGCTCTCCTGGAAGTGCATGCCGGAGATGTCAAACATCTCCAGGTCCTCATCGTCGGACTCCTCCTCAGCAAGAAGGTCATCGGACTCACGGGGGGTGATAGGGCCGGCGGTCTCCTCGGGGACAGCCTCCACAAGGGGGAGAGCAGCCACAACGGCAGCAGCCTCGGTAACCTGCTCCTCAACCTCCTCGGGGGCGGTCTCGGCCTCAACCACAGCCTCCTCAGCGACAGCAACCATCTCTGGGACCACCTCAGGGGTCTCAGTGACCACAGTCTCACAAACACTCATATTGCTCTGTTGTATACTCAGTCCAAGCTCTTCCTCCTGTATACAAGCTCCAGCGACCGAAACACGACGAAGGGCAGGCACCTTCGCATCGATATGGTTGGACTACACCCTTTTCTTGAGTATTCGAGCAAAAACGTGTTTTGCTCAATAAATAGGGGTTCGTTCTCACTTTCTTACAATTGGGGTGGTCTCTCCACTGTGGGTGCTGTTATTGACGTGTCACACTCTGTCCATCGCTCTAGACTGCTCTCTTGAGCTGTAGGCAGTTGCTTGCCATCCCTGGGCAGTGGGAGTGCAGACATGTCCAGAGGGGAGAGAGGTACACGAGACTATCACCCAACTAGTCGGTATCATAGTGATAGAGATGATAGGGACTGGCGGGAAAGGGGGAGGGGGGGAGACAGAGACAGAGATGCATCTAGGGGAAGGGGCTATGGGAGGGATGACAGGAGTGATAGGTGGGAGAGGGATAGTCGGGATCGAGTAGAGAGGGGTCACAGAGACCAGAGGGAGAGGGGTAAGGGGCACTCTCCCTCTAGGGGTGGAAGAGGGTCAGACTATAGGCGGAGAGAGAGTGGGTCAGGGGGTCGGTATAGCAGCAGTGGTAGGGATTCCGGGAGGGATAGGGAGGACACCTCTGTTGATGTTGAGGGTGTGTGTGTCACGACCCTCAATGCCTCAGACACATTCAGACCCTTCTCCACAAAGAACCAGGCTGCAACCACGGCAGCACAGAGACACGAGGTGGGGGAAGGTGCAGTGTCAGGTGTATATGGAGTATATCCAATCTCGTAGCTTCTCCCTCCTCTCCCTCACCCCCTAGGCCCGTACCGTTGTGAGAGCAGCTGGCCACATGCGTACAGCCCTGTCCTGCCAGACAGACGGGGGGGTGAAGGAGGGTGGGGGTGGGGGGGCTGGGAGTGAGGCCTCTGTGCCAACCTCTCTCTCCCTCCCCTTACCCCCTTGCATCAAGGTGTTGACAGGGGTGGGAAAGACAGAGGGAGAGAGAGAGGCTGGCAGTGCCTCCCCCTCCCCTGTGTGTGTCCCTGTCCCCCTTGGCCCTGTCCTCTCTGTCCTAGCTGCCGCCAACACCCCACCCCCCCTCTCCTCCCCCGACCCCCTTGCATGTTTCCACTGTCCCGACCAGCCATTTGGACATGCCATTGAGAAGTACTGGGCACAGCGGTACAGGTACTGTCTTATATGAGCATGTCTTTCTCTAGAAGTAGTAGATTCATGGTACAGGTGGATAGTAGTCTCTTCTCACACCCCTCCCACACTCACCCCCAGATTGTTCCCTAGACATGACGAGGGCACAGGGTTTGTGGCAGACCCAGAGGGCTGGTACGTATACACATGTCTGAGTGTACCCTAACTGATCATTGCTGACATGCACTCTCATATTCTACATGTATGCCTGGGTTGTCTCAGACCCAGAGGGGTGGTACGTGTATACATATGTGTATACCTTTGGAGGGATATACACTTCTACTCATTCTCATTATACAAACATTAATGAATATATAGTTTGCATCAGACACAGAGGGGTGGTGCGTGTCTTCACTTGGAATGGTTTCTCTCTGTTCCGTGTAGCCTTGTCCTCACCCCCCAGGTTCAGCACTGTCCATGTGGTCTTCTGTAGAAATAGTGTGTCTATATCATCACAATAGTGTGTCTATATCATCGCTATTGAGCCCTCACCCCTCAGGTTCAGCACTGTGCCCGAGGCCATGGGCAAGCAGATAGGGGGTGTGATAGTCTCTGCCCTGGGCGAGGGCTCTGTCCTCTGCGACCCCATGTGTGGGTGCGGCACATCGCTCATCCACGCCCTCACTGCACACCCCTCTCTGACAGGGGTGGCAGGGGACATAGACCCCTTGAGGGTGGCCATGTGCCACAGAAACTGCGAGATAGCAGGGGTGGCAGACAGGGTGTCCTTCTACGTGGCAGACTGTCTGTGCGAGGGGCCTGGGTCTCTATCCGCTGCCTTGGAGCGTGATGGGATCCAGTGCTCATGTGTCATCACCTCTCCCCCCTTTGGTGGCCCAGAGTATGCGACCAAGCCCACCTTCGACCTGGCCTGTGACCTGCCCCAGTGTCTGTCTGCCCTGATACCCAGTCTGCACAGGCTGAGTGACACCCTCTGTCTGTTGATGCCTAGGAACACTAGGCTGGACAACCTGCCTGCACTGCTGCACCCAGACACACCTAGTACAGGGGGTGCATCCACAGACCCCAAGGTGGAGGGGTGCATCCTGACCCTCAACACCAAGCCCAAGATGTGTGCTGTCATGACGGGGGGGCTGGTGGATGCATCCAGGCCCAGGTGCTCACAGGCACTGCTGGCCAAGGCCAGGTGGGTATATATGCATATATGTGTGTATATATTTTCATATGTTGTAATACTTGTCTATTAATGATATTCTCACCCCTAGGTGGGTCATGAAGAGAGGCCCCCGTACCGGTCAGGGACAGGGACAGGGGAGAGGGAGAGGGGGGAAGCGGTGGAGGCGGTAGTGTTAGGATTACTTGGCCTAGTTGAGTTGTATATGTGTTCATTCTTCCATTGTTCTATAGGTGTATTGTGTTCGTATACTGATAGTGATATAGAGACCCATCAGCATATGAGTTCAGACCCACCTTGTGTCCTGAGTGGTTATGTGTACAACTTGAGCATCAGAGGACTGCTTTCATTATCATGATTCATTACGAAACAGTGTCATGACTAGACCCCAGGCATGGGTGTGGTATCAATGCATTGATGCGAGTATGCTACACGTTTTAGATTGACGGAATACTGACAAGACTCTCTTTACATAGTTACATACAGACGAACACGCAGTACTCCCATCTAAAGAGCGAATCAGAGCGCGATTCAGAAGATCCAGGCTTTGGATACTAGGAACTAACTGCTACAGAACTGGTGGTCGGCCACACAGTCCTCCAAACTCACGGTCAACTACACACACTTTTGACGCACTAGGTTTATAATAATAAGTGGTAACACATTGCCCTATGAACCCCTAGAAGACCGTAGCTGGATCTTGGTCGGACGACAGGCCCAATTCAATAAACATAGGTGATGTCAACCTCTTTATGGCACCGCCAGGTATGGGTAACCTGCCAGCTTCCTAGAGTTTGCTCCAGTATGCACTCGCTCTCCTCTAGCAACCCCACAAGAATGTAGGACTACTTTGCATTCAAGTTCTGAGGTAGGCGGTCCTTTTTTCACTTATGATGTCAAAGAGAACAGTGGCTTTGGTTCACCAAGAACCATCCAATGCAAAAACAATGTTTATGAAATCCCCTTCCTTACACGTTAGATCTTCTGGCTCAATCGACTCTCCCTCTCTTCGGAGCCTTCCCTTCGGGGTTGGTCCTCCAAAAAACTTTGTTTTAATACAGAGAAGATTAGCACGTCCCTCGGAAAGAGTC
>BDIP01000389.1:7876-20156 GCA_003568945.1 Kipferlia bialata
TAGAGGGAAGCCGCTGTGTCATTCTGTACAGTGACGGCAGATACTACGAGGTATGCATAGTACAGATAGCGTGTTATCTATGTAGTGTTTAGCATAACTACTGAACCCGAATTGTCTCTCTCTCCTTCACCCTTTGACACCAGGGTCTTATCCTACACCCTTATTTCATATGCTACACCCTTATTTCATATGCTACTCCCTTAATACCATATCCTGCACCCTTAATACCCAGGGTGAGGTTGGCCAGGGCGAGGGAGACCTCGATGGGGCCAGGGAGACACACCTCAGGCCTAAGGTATGTGTATTGAGTGATGGAACAAGCCTAAGGTATATATAGTTATGTACTGAGATAGTCTCCTGAATGGGTGCGGTGTGTTTCCAACCCTTTACTTCTGCACCTTAATGTCTCTCTCTCTCTCTTCCTCTACCCCCTTAATGTCAGGGCGAGGGTGTCATGTATGGCCTGGATGGAGGGGAGAGACACGTTGGCCTGTTTGGAGGAGATGACACAGACCCAGGTAATGACTCTACACCCTTTTATCAGCACTCTACACCCTTTATGTACACCTACTGTACCCTTATACCAGGCACGCACTGTCTCGAGTACCCTGCTGACCCAGAGATAGACCCTCTAGAGGCAGAGAGAGAGAGAGAGTACGCCGAGGAAGAAAGGGTCACTTTAGAGGACCAGAGCCATCTGGATATGGAGGGTGAGGGAGATATAGACGCCCAGGCAGACGGAGAGTGGGAGAGAGAGAGAATGGTGGGAGGTGAGTACCAGATCGACCTTGGACTGGATCTAGAGGAGGGAGAGAGAGATACCCATGAGAGAGAGGAAGAGGATGAGGGAGATGGGGAGGTCAGTGATCTCTCCGACTCCTTCGAGGGAGACGTCACAGGGCTACCCAAGTACTAAGGCATTGAATATGTACTACTGGAGTAGTATAGTCCTGCAGGTCACTACAGTATAGCACTATGTAGTGTTCATGTCTGAGAGAAGATCTAATCCCGTGTAAGAATAGATAGCATATTGCTAAGTATTTGACTCCTTCGATTGTTATTGGACTACCAAAGTACTGAAACAGAGATTACAATTCTCCCTCTCCAGTATAGGCTACCAGTCTGAAGGTCTCCTTAAGTACAAATACAGGGTTTGTACAACAGTGCTATCCCTTGTAAGATCAGATCACACTGACTACTATAGTACTTGAGTATTATGACGGGAAATACTACAGTTCCTGTACCATATGGAATAGCATTGAAACTCTTGCGACTGTCAAGTGGAGCCACAAGTGAATGCTATGAAGAAGGTATTGTGTCTATACAATCTATTTGCGCTGGTCCTTGTCTACACACAAAGACACACACTCCCTTTTTCTCATCGTCTTACTCATCTTCTTTGGTCATAACAACACCAGGAGGTATTAGTCCCCACCTCATACCAGAGTGAGGATACACCAATGCAGGGTCTATGTAGTGGAGTGCAGAGGAATCCTTAAACAGCACGGCAAGTGAGGGGGAGAGCATCCCCAACATAAATCCAAAGCTTGTGTCCGGGAGTCTTGCTGTCTCCCCTGAAATGGTGTCATATGCAAACCACCTAGCCAGGGGAGAGCCCGCTACTTGCCAGACGATCAGAAGAATGCGTCCGACCGCATAAGCAGTAGCCCTGTGATTGAAGAATCCTATGTTGATATCTGTTTCAGGACTCTCCCATCCGGTCACTGGGTGGAAGGATACTATACAGCCACTATCTAGAACCCCATAGGCTATCCCACTAATCACAGGCAGAGGCCCTGTGCCATATCTTAATAGAGGTGTTGCGATATCCATCGCTACCCAGCCATTACTATAGTGCTCGGCGTCGAACCTCCATGTACCTGCACTACATATCCCTTCTCTGAACATGCCTATCCCTAAGTAGCAGACTTCTCCTACAGAGAAGAAGAAACTACGGCGTGGCGCTAGAGAGTATCCGAAGGACACATGGAATTCCAGCGGTAAACATGTCAATAGGGGTGAGAGAGACCTATCGTCCAGTGCACTAGCCGCCATACAGAATCTGTGTCTGCCAACCTCAAACCGGAATCTGTCTACCACTATAAGAACCCCACCGACAACATAGAGACTAAACGCCTTGAATCGGGTCCCGAGTCCAGACATCGGCAAATGGACAGAGTCCAGGGATGAAAGTGTCTCAGTGTTGACACTTCCGTCGCTCTTTAGTTGTATCGTCAAAAGATGGCTGTTCTTCTCTTCTCCTGACTGACAAACTAGGTGGTTAAGACCGAATGAAAGGTTTCGGCGTCTGTGTAGGACGCTTAGGTGCTGGGGGATCTCGGTCGTCTCCACAAAGGGAGAATCATAGCCAGAAGTCATTGCGTTGATCACAAGAGTCCTCCAATAGCCTCTTGTGTAGTATATACTGGCACAGTCTGTTTGTGCTGTACTAATAGCAGGTGAGTGTGGTTGAAAGAGGTAACTGTCAACTGTTAACACATTACCAAGAGATACCCACAGTATACATTTTGGGGGAGTTGGCAAACTGAAGGCTCTTTACAGTGTCGAGTCTAGAGTGTGGAATAGAGATAGGCTTGAGATTCACCAAACAGAGAGTGTGAGCACATAGATTGCCAAGTGACGAGTCAAACTGATGCAGAGGAAGAGACAAGTATGCAAACAGAAGAGAATATAATAGGGTAATACTCTGAACTTGACTGGAGTGATGAGTCATGAATTGTGACTCATAATACAATCACAACACAATGCCTACACTCATAAGCCGATGGCTAAGGTCGATATATTTAGTATCATCGGATGATAATTGAGGTCTTTTTGAGCTTGGTCTCGTGCGGTACAGGACCCGTGCCCCTATCAACCAATACATCACATACTTGAGATACTATATATACCCATACCCATAGACATCTAGGCATCAAGTGTTTATGACTTATAGATAGACACTTCCCGCTATTGGCAGCAAAGCGACCTTGAGGTTCGCTATTCAGAGACACTTTCATTGAATCGCGATATATGAGATTATACTTGAAGGAGACACTCCTCTACCTCTATCAGCACAGATTACTGTCTTCTCCCTAGATGTACTCATTCCCAAGCTCCTCTTCAGATACACACCCTTACATGATACATTCCGTCTTGGTCACCACGACCGCTGGTGGTATAATGCCCCACAGTAGGTCAGGGTCTGGGTACACCAGTGCGGGGTCCATGTAGTGTACGACAGGAGGACGAGTAGATAACAGAGCAAGCCCAGGTGTGAACATTGCACTGCATGCATAGTCAGTGTTGGGAAGCCTGGCACACTCCCCGGATATTGTGTCGTACAGAGACCACTCTGTAGACCCATCAAAGTCTCTCAGACTGATGACAAGGAAGTGCCCGACAGAGAACAGTGAAGTTGTTGTGAGATATATAGCACTCTTTCTGGTGGTTAGGTACCCTACGCGCTTCCACCTCTCTGCGCCTACGAGAACATCGGAGGGAGAGAAGGTGTAGATCTTCCTGTCATGAGTCAGTCCATATGCTACTCCTCCAATATCGGGCAGGTCTCCGGTAGTAGGAACCAACTGCGGGGTAAAGAGTGTGGTCCTGACCAACATATATCTCCCATACTCCCTCCCAAACACCCAGGTCTCAAATGACTCTCGGTGGTCACGACTGCAGTTGATAACAAACACAAAGCAGCTTGCAAGAGTACACTGAGCTCTGTACATCACATGTTGTATCTGATGGTCATTATGCGGAAAGAAACGGTCACCATAGTATCTCGGTACAAGTGTATCTAGCCGTAGATAGCACACTGCACCATTGTCCACACAAAAGAGCTCTCCGTTCAGACAAAACAGCGTGAAAAGACCACGTACACCCTCCTGGAGGGCCTCCATAGACCCTAGAAACCTCACACCGTCGTTAATGGTGATGGAAAACACTAATGCTTCATCTGGGCAGTGTTGTTGGCCTGGTGCAATGGCAGCTAGCAGGTTGTGCCCTATAGCGCATGGTTGAGTAAGGCCGGAGGGGAAGAATGGCATAGAGACATGCTCAATGAAAAGGTGCTGCATGTTGGCTCTCTCTGTGGTAGTGGTTTTGGTAGCGAGTGTGAGTAGAGTGTCGATTGGCAAGGATTTAGGTACTCTCCTTCTCTCTGTGTAAGGAGACGGTTACCCAACGTGGCCTGTGAAGCTTAGTTGCAGGAGATGGTGTATACTAGTAAGAGGCCATCACTCGGCTGTGTTAACGTTGTGAGGGTGTTCCAATGACATTGGATTAGCCACTGTATAGTATACAGTATACACAACCATGACACATTCTTTTTTGACACATGACTGTAGACTTATCATGATCCTTCAAAACGACTTCACGAGACCAGTGTCAGTATTTTGAAGTGTTACTCAGTGCTATGTGTACTACAACCTCCATTTGTGGCACCAATGGACATTTTACAGTTCCTTTACTGGTGAATTGTTCACAGTGTACGAAGTATTCTGTTCAGTTTGTTTCAAGTGATTCAGGATACTATCTGTATGTCGCTAGATCGAACCATCATCTGGTGCCACTATGATGGTGACTAGTCTACATTGTTGACTCTACAACAGTAACTACACAGATAAATCTATCTGTCACTGCAATCGCACATACACATTGATGGTACAAAAGTCCATGAGTTTGGTATCCACACTCACTCTTGCCCCGGTCACTTCTCTCTCTTACAATACATCTCTCACACCCTCATTACAGGTCCTCTTGTCCACTGCTGTCTCTTCCTCTTCCTGACTGTCTCTGCCATCTTGCCAGCTATCACAGCAATCAGCCACCCAAAGACAATGACTTAGCCTAGTGATGCCCAGTATATGTATAGTATATATATATGGTACATACCTCAATAATATATAATTATATATATTATTGTATACCTTAGAAATATATTATTATATATCTAACTAAGCCTAGTGATACCCAAAGTGCAACTCCTACCTCTAGAGAACCCCAGCTAGAGGCAGGGGGCTCCAGATAACTGGGTAAGAGAGAGGAACCATGGGCACTTGAGGATATGTGTATATTGAGAGAGGGAGAGGGAGAGAGAGAACCCCAGCGAGAGGCAGGGAACCCCAGCTAGAGGCAGGTTGCTCGATGTACCTGGATGTGAGACTGGAGCGATGGGCATTTTTGTAGAGATATAGACTAAGAGCGGGTGAGGTAAAGAGAGAAATTAGGTTAGTTAAAGAAAGTATGGGTCCGAACACTTGCAACTCCACCAATGATGGACAGATCTCCGGAATCCACCTTCTATTCAAACTACAGAGGAATCCTCTACGATGACCCAAGACGGGAATAGCCAGACATATGAGAGTTGCCAACCGTCCTGAACGGTCTTTCCCACAGGTCAATCATGCAGTCGACTTCTGAGATAATCACACTTGTTCAAATGTGTTACTCTATTGTCTACTATGTGCTGATATCCGGGATTCAAAGTATCGCTAACAGTCTGTCTCAAGCTCTGCCAGCATCTCAGCCTCGAATGCAGCACACTCGGCCCTCACTCTCTCAAGGTCTTCTTCGGTCTCCACCTCCAGCTCCTGACATCAACTGTTATAGATATTTAGTATGTTCTAGTATACTATACACCCAGTATATAGTTTACACTGGGTTTTATACATATTGAGATTGAATTATCGACTTCTAGCCCATGATACTATTCGACAATTCTTATTGTTTAGCATGAAAGAATATATCCTGTCTTCTTGGTATTCCGTTATAACAATGGTGAAGAAATATGAGTGTCCTGTGTCCAGGATATAGTATGCCCTACCGCTAGAAGCTGTTCCTCAGATACTGCGTTGATGTCTTGCTCCATCTCCTTCAGACTCTTGCTTGCCTCCAGGACGTCCAGAGACTCCTGTGTGTGAGGGCGTATCCTATGCATACGCTAATATAGTTTGACAGGCATCAGTGTGTGAATACATACTATTATGCATTATACATGCACTACTATATATATGTATGTCACGCATCTATATGTATTGGAATGTGTGTCACTACCATTTGACATGAATCCCATGTATAGACTGTACATGATACTTATGACCACAATATTAGTAGTATAATAGTGTACTGCCGGACGGTAATCACACGTATACGTATGAGGTAGGTACTCATTTAGAAAGAAGGATGCAAAAGAGCCAGTCAAGAAATGACAAAGTGGGAGATTGGGAATCTTGGTGTATACCTGCAGCTTGTTGAGGTCCTCAGGCTCCATGTGTCTAAACACCAGGTCAAGTTGTCTGTAGCGCTTGACATAGAGCTGTTGTTACTAACAACTTGATAGTAGCAGAAGGTGAGACGTATATGGAGACGTGTTATGTCACCTTGGGGTCGGTTTCGCAGATGTCTGAGCCCGAAATCCTGCTGAACAGGCTGTAGTGAACGGGTTCCATCCAGTCCTCCAGCTGTCGTGAGTGGTATAAAGTAACATACGATTACCATGGAAATTGTAAATGCTATGTGACACATGTGAACCTGTGAATTGGTGTCAGAGGCCTACCTTCTCCTTATCGATAAGACTAATGTAAAAGAATTGAGTATTCATTGTTGTACACACATTCTTACGCCTCGTGGTAGATGTGAAGAAATTAATACCTTCTCGACACCCAGCATCTATCTATGTATAAACTCTCTATATATTTGTATACACTATGTTTACAAGTTCTATGGGGGTTCATATTCCCATAAGTAAAGGTAGATGTCTATATAATTACCTCCTCCTTGTCGACACCCGGCAGGACACGTAGCCTGGTGCACAGATCTATCACGAGCTGGGCTTGAGAAGTACAATCAATACGTACATACATAGATATTAGTAATTAGCTTATTGAACTTTGGTCACATATACATATACTTCAAATCTAAGATTTGGGAGTTAAAAAGCTCGTGTTTGTGTGTAATCTCAAACAGAGTATATGATCAAATAGAGTAAATGATACATATATGTATCCCGATTGGAGCTTGTATTGGAGAATAGAGCCACGAGCTAGGTAGATATTGACACATACATACATCTATTCACACAACTTTATATAGATTTGTTGATACGTACCTCGTGCATATCCGGTCGTGACTCTGTTGTCCTGTACTTGAACGTGCGGTACTCATCCTTGTTTACGAGGATGTCAATCTGGATTATTAGGTGATTACAAAACACAGACTACGAGTGGCAAACCAGAAATACTGAGTCAGTACTGTACTGAGATCACTTGACGAGGATGTCAATCTAGTAAATGAGATGATTATATGAAGACAGAGTATGAATTTCAAACGACTAGAATTAGAAAGGAGTATTGTGAATTAGTCACTCAGAATACTAATTTTAACAAACTAGTTAATATTAATTTATATATATATAGTACATCAGACGTATCTTGACCCTATGGCCAGTACAGAAGAGTATAAGTATACGTATCAAGGGAATTATTGTTAACGTAGTGTGGATAGTGTCATCTACTTGTATGTTGTTGTTTACATCCCATCATTCATACACGTAGCGTGGATACATAGCGTGGTCCCTTTGGCTCCTCTGAAACACTTGGCACCCTGACCTCTCTCTCTCTATATATATATATATATATACATTTATACTCAGGTACCTCAAACGGCTCCTCATCCACGCTGGCCTCTTTATAGCAATATAGGCTATATATATGTGTATATAATGGTGAATAACTATATACTTGCATACAATACCTCAAAGTGCTCCTCCTCCACCCTGGCCCTGAGGACACTTGAGAGGTGGAAGGACTTGGACACCTTTCCGTTCGCCTGGGGTGAGATAGATTAGTTTATGAATGTATATCAATGTGTGTATATTTGAATATGTATGTATATGTATATCAATGTAGGTATATTTGTATGTACATGTATATATATGACAATGTATATGTGACTTGGACACCTTTCCATTGGGCTGGGGGGGTGAGACTCTGAGTAACACTATGCAAAAATTTCTATATTATATATTCATATATACATATACGTATGAGCTACATAAGTAAAACTATACATGGGGAGGGGGGGGGGGGGGATTGCACACCGTAATTTCTACCTGCGCAGTGTATGGGAGTATACAGAGGAGATATACCATCAGGGAGTGGCGAATGTGGCATTGCTTGCGAATAGTATACAATTCCAGCAAAGCGTGTAGGACATTCATCAGTCATAATTCACCCACCCTGGGTCGCTGTTCCCACTAGCTGCATACAGTTGTAGATACTTACACATATATGTCATTCCTACAGTGTGAAAGGAAGAAAAAGGAAAGCGAGACTTGTATATAGGTCTGAGAGTACACCACCTTGACGTGCTGAAGATGTGTCTCAGTTAGCCTCAGCACACGCTCTGTGTTGGGTGTATCACCATCTTTGATACACACTACAGCGTATGAGGTGGCAGGGCTAGGCGCAACTACCACAGAGGTGGCTCCGGGCATTGAAATATAGTAATATAGAGACACTCAATATATGTGTCAAGACACTACACCCTTTGTCAGGCCGAATGTGGCAAAAACAACTATTACTCTACAACTACATCAATAGACGAAAATCATCACTACATCACACATCTATTAACATATCGAGGCAATAGCAGTCAGTCACCAGCCTCTTTACAAGTTACAATCATATACCCACAGAGGTGAGCCTCAGCCTCTCAGCATCTCAGCATCCAGTCATCTAGTTGTCTAGTCGTTGTGGGATCCAGGTCTTGACCCCCCATGCCTACCTGTACCCCCTGTGCTGTGCTCAAAGCGGACAAGCTTGGGCTTCTCAGAGCCTGAAGGTAAGGATAATAGATGCCTACTCTCTCTATATAGCTTGGGCTTCTCAGAGCCTGAAGGGGTAAAGGAGGTGGTATATGAAATGTATAGAAGTATATATATATATACATGTCAACATCCAATATATACCTACAGAAGACTGCCTCTCTCTAGGGCTGGGCTCCTTGCTCCCCCTGCCACTCCGGAGGTCACTCCTGCTGCGCTCTCTCATGCCCATCTCTCTCTCCCTCTCCCTGTCCCCTCCTCTGGCACCTGAGCCTCTGCTGCCAAGGGGGGGTAGACCTTCCATGCCTAGAGGTGAGGGTATATATACTCATATATTTGCCAATTCACGCCCAAATACAGAGAGAAATATATACACACACATATACGCATTTGAACATATACATTTGCATTCACACGAAAACATATGCACGTATACTCACCTAGAGGCTCTCCACCGAACCTCCCCATGCCAGTCATGCCTCCACTGTTGCTATATGTAAATACATAAACATATATAGATATTCAATAATATAATAATATCTATATATAATACCTAATGGCTCTCCCCCGATCCCCCCCATGCCAGTCATCCCCCCACTGTCACTACATGTATACACGTATTCATATATACAATATATACAATCTATTCATATCTATATGTAATACCTAGTGGTTCCCCTCCTATCCCCCCCATGCCAGTCATCCCCCCACTGGACCTGCCCCCCTGACCTCTGCCCCTGTCAGCACCCCGGCCCTTGGGCTTGACAACCTGACAGGTCAGTGATTATGCCTATGCATATATATATATATATCTAGAGAGAGAGAGAGAGGTACTGCCCCTATCAGCACCCCGGCCCTTGGGCTTCACGACCTAGGGGGGAAGACACATAGTATGGTGTGTAAATACACTACATATATATAGAGAGAGAGAGAAAGAGAGAGAGACTGTTCTGTCACCACCCCTGCCCTTGGGCTTGAAGACCTAAGGGTGAGACATATGGTACATGTACACTCACATATATATTGAGAGAGAGAGAAAGGAGAACCTGATGTAAGGGAGAGAAACTACATACACACACATATATACATGCTATACCTGCATCACCCCTGCGTTTGGTCTGCGGCTGAAGGTCTTGTTGTAGTTCTCCTCTCTGTTCTTGAGCTCTGGTGGTTAGACATATGTACATCCGTAGACATCTTCACATATCTAATGTATTCACACCCAAACACCCACTCACACAAATATATATATAAATACATACACTCTATCCACGCACCCAGCTTGTAGAACCGCATGTCGGACACTGCCTGCTCCAGCATCCTGTCCTTCTCCTCAACCTCGCGGCGCAGTCTGGTGTTAGATGCATGCAAAGAAGACATTGTATATTAATAGATGATACAGTATCAAGAGGGACGTTGTATGTGTAGAGAGCAGCCTGTCCTTCTAGTCAACCTCACGGCGGAGTCTAGGGGGTCAGATATACATAAAGGCTAAGAAATAGGGACCCAATACGCATACAAGTACGCTATACAGGGAGAATACGGTACAAGCATATATTGACGAGAGACCACGACTATACATACGTCACACATCCATACCTCCTGACCATCTCCAGATCCTCAGGTCTGCTCTCCCTGTCGGCATAGCGGAGCTCCCACTCCCTAGGGGGTTAGATTAGATGGAGGAATCATACTCATACACATGCATACAGTCAAGTGTACACATACACACGGAGACCACTCTCCATGGGGTCAGGGATGACACTATACATGGACCCCTCATATAGAGAATGTATGAACTACAATGTCAGTGTACTACATATACACACCTGATGTCTACCCTGAGTGCCCTCTCTCTCTCTCTACTAAACATGACATACGTGTACACACCATCTATATACGTATATATATATATGTATATTCACTATTCTCTGTACCTGATATCTGCTCTGAGTGCCCTCTCTCTCTCGGCAGAGGCCTCTCTGGCAGTCACAGCGGCCTGGGATGGGAGGGGGGTAGAAGTACATATGTACATATCTCTAGAACAGGCCTCTTAGACAGCAAAAGACAAGGGTGCAGAGAGAGAGAGAATGCTGTGGAAGTGGCCTGGGATGGGGGGGTATGACTGGAGAGAAAGACTATGAATGACAGACAAAAAATGCATTCCTTGTGGATGTATTTCAAAATAAGTATACAGTACACCTGCTACAGTGCTTCCGCTGCCCGTATGTACTCTCTCTTTCTCTGTCTCTCTCTCTCCCCCCTCCTATACATCCATATATCTATATCTATACACATATACCTGCTGCAGTGTATCCACTGCCCCTGTGTACTCTCTGTTGATGGAGTCTAGCTCGGCCTCGTGCTCAGCAAGGAGTCTGTCGATCTGCCGGGTTAGATACTCACGGTATTTGACCAATAGCTAATACACTATAGATCTACTAAACAATACGCCATAGATATAATGAACTTCCTGCTGGCTCTGTGACATGAATACACTCAACGAGTCAGAATATATAGGAATGACTATACCCACTAGAATATTGAGGCATATACTATCCATACCTCCTGCTGGCTCTGTGACATGAGGGCCGCCCTCTCCTCCTCCAGTTGGAGTCTGGGGGTGAGAGATACATCTAAACATTGAGCAACTATATGTTGTTGTTGTGGCATAGAGAGGGGTTGTCCCTTGCCCTAGGCATATACCTATACATATATATATGTACATAGTGTCACACCTTGCTCTTGCGAGTGAGTCATCCAGCTCAGACACCCTGTTGGCATGGGCACGCACATCGACCTGGGGGTAAGAAGTATAATACATATGCTAATGTATGTACAACATGTATATGTGTATATATGAGTCGTACCTCCAGTCCGTTGCATCTGAGCTCCAGGGCTCTCTTCTGCTGAGAGAGACGGGCCTTGTCCTAAGAGGTTAGGGGGTACACTATATGTATATATATGTATATATACAGAGTATATACGTATGGATAGTGCCCTCTTCTGCTGGGACAGACGGGCCTTGTGGCCTGGGGGTGAGGTAGAGGATATGATATATCGATGTATAAATATGGTATATAGTATAGTGTGTCAATAAGATAATGTCTATATATAGTACATTTTGCTTTTATACTAAAGACTGTTCTATAACCTGGTTGAGCGTGTCCATACCAGCATAGGCACATATATATACACAAACCCATATATATACAGGTATATACTATTCTAGAGTACATCCATGCAAACACACTGTACCTGGTTGAGCGTGTCGATATCTCTGCGGCACAGCTGGACCTGGGGGATGAGTGATGTTGTATATACATAGCCACTCATACATACATATCCACTATACCTGCCCCTCTGCCTCCATCTTGAGGTTGATCTCAGAGGCTCTCTCTCCCTCTCTCTCTCTCTCTCTCTCTCTCTCTCTCTCTCTCTCCCTCTTTC
>BDIP01000391.1:0-20128 GCA_003568945.1 Kipferlia bialata
GGGGGGGGGGGGGGGGGGGGGGGGGGGGGGGGGGGGGGGAGGAGGGAGAGAGAGAAAGAGAGAGAGAGAGGCGCACTCACTTACCAGGTCCAGGTCTGTCTCGATATTCTGATATACAGATGTCTATGCATATATATATTCATATAAATAGAGAAAGAGAGACTCACTTACTAGGTCCAGGTCTGTCTCGATATTGATATATATATATATACATATGCATATATATATATTCAAATACATATATAGAGAGAGAGGCCCACTCAGAGAGAGAGAGAGAGACAGGCACACTCACTTACTAGGTCCAGGTCTGTCTCGATGTCATCGAACTTCATGGACTGGGGTGAGAGTAACATACTATACATGCTCTGTAACTATATATGAGATAGATCAACCTATAATATAAGCTTCCCAGTGTGATGCGTGTAGAAGGTCACATGTGCTTCCTTTGCATATATATATATCCACTAGGGGTACTAGTAGTAACATAATGAATGAGTATGTGAGTAGAGTATGTAGATGTAGATTATGGCTGTCTAGATTCAAGGCAACAAGGGTGAGAGAGGATGCACCTAACGGGAGATAGCAGCAACAGAAGGGTATCAATGCAGAGAAGGAATCGGGATAGGAAACGTATGCAGCCACTAGGCTTATCACAAGCAGCCAATGACTCACGTAAAGGACACGCATAGCACATAACAAGAGAGTGTAACATTGAAACGACATATGTATATATATATATAAATATCAAAGCACATTAGGACCACATACCGATATCTGTGACTCGAGCACTGGAATGGACCCGTTGGCCAGTCTGTTCAGTCCCTCTATTGACAGGGCCACAATCATGTTGACCTGGATATAAGAAGGTATTGACATCATCAATAGTAGGCATCTAATCTCACTGATTTTGGAGTGTATCCGTACATCAGATGGATCAGCAGGGCCGGCCTCCGGGCAGCCCCAGCCTAGCACTGCAGCCACTAGCAGTAGCAGCACAAGTGGGACACGCATCGGTTTACTATATAGAGAAAGCTCAACCTTTCAAAGGTAACATCAATGCGGTTTGAGTCTTCAGTGTGGAGTTTTTGGAAAGGGGTGTAGATGTAGATGGTTGTTGTCGGTGTGGTTCTCTATTAGGCTATCGTCTTCTCTCTCCATTACTGTGCCTCTAGCCGGAACACATTGGGTCACTTAGGTACGATTACAGTGTGAAATAAATCTGTTCTTTCTATGTGCCTCCTCACTACCGTGTCACAAACACACAATCTCACTATAGTATAGTGCCCTCTCTCGTCATGTCTGTTTTGCTCCTCTCACACAAGACTATTGTCTCTAAGCCTGAGAGAGTCGCTGTACCCGACCTATGTCATGAGTTCTGACGCTGCCTCTGCCTCTCCCCCCCTCACTGTGTTGCCTCTCTCTCCCTCTGCCTCTGGTGTACCCCCTCTCTCTGGTTGCCTAGTGGCCATTGATGGGTATACCCTACTCCACATGGCCACAGAGACACATGAATACACATGCTCCATAGTTACTGTGCATCCAGGTACAGTGACATACATCCCCCCCCCCCCCTCCCCCCCTCTCTCACCGAGTCTCCTGTATACACACCACCCCTATCCTACACAGTACTCCTACTATATATATATATATACTCTATACATAGTGTATACCTGGTACTGACCCAGACACATCCACATACTTATACACAATATTGAAATATATACTTTTATATTATATATACTATATATACTCATATATATATCTATATATCTATATATAGTGTATACTCTATATATAGTGTATATCTGATACTGACCCAGACACTGCGACATACAGTATGGAGACCCTTACCCACCCCCTTGCGCCAAGTCGCACACTACAGACAATGACCGTTGTAGGTATGTGGAAAATGCAAAAATGCATATTGATATATGTGTGTATATGTACTATATACACCACCAGGGTGTAGTTTCTGACTGTGGAAGGTATATTCACTTAGTCTTTAGTACCAGTTCATGTAGATGTATAGCCAAGTGCTCCTCTCACTCTCTTTAATAGTATATCTAATAGATGTTATCTATTCTATCATCGAGTACACACTGATTGTAATCTCTTACGTACTAGGTGGCCAGGTCTATGTCTTTGGCGGCCAGACAGACCAAGGGGTGGAGACATCTGACTTGTTCACATTCGACATAGGCACTAAAGAGTGGAAGCAGGTATAAGAATGAGGATATTTCCTTTTTACCATGGCGTTATGCAAGACTACGATATATACTGTTTTTACATGGAAAGAAGAGCGTGCAGGGAGACATTGGTGACAATCCTACACATCTATATCTATATACAGCATGTATATACTCAAGGCATCCCATTACGCGTCTATGCACATCTATATATGTTTCTATTGACCCTAGATCCCTAAGGGAGACGGCCCATGGCCCCCTACCCGTGTTTACCACTCTGCATACGCCTATGAGGGTTGTCTAGTAGTGGCAGGGGGTGTACACAAAGGTATGTCCATTGATTGCTTGATTGGATATACCTATAAATAGATAGAAGTATTTCTGTGTATTGTAGTGGGCGTGAGTGTTCGCAATATATGTCCATTGATTGATATACAGGCATGTCCCCTGATAGGCACCCACTACTATGCACGTGGGCGTATGACCCGGTGTTATCCACCTGGCACTCCCTGCCGGCCCTCTATTCTCCAATCTTCCACTCCCCATGCCTCTGCATAAGGTACTCATTGAATATCATATATACTCTTACAGTGTGTTGAATTAAGAGGACATTATACTTACTTTAGAGACATGCCACACCTGGTGCAGAAGGGTGGCAGTGCTCTGCTACAGTGTGTGAATACTCATGCACCTACCCACTCTGAGGGGCATATACACCCCACCTGGGAGGCAGTCCCTATCAAACACACACCCTGTCCACTTTGGGTGTGCCATGCACTGTACACAGAGGTAGTATGTAGTATGTGTAGTATAATATAGGATACCAGCGTTTAGTAATTAGGCCTATATATCACTACATGTGTGTATGTCCACTGTGGGTGGGCCATGTACTGTGCACACCGGTAATATTGGGTGTTTATGGATTCTAGTAAATATCTATTTCTTACGCGATTGGCCAAGTATATCACTCAGGCAAGTAACACCCTGTGCACTCAGGTGCGCTATCTGTTCTCATAGCGCTATGATACCCATACATAGTGCACATTCTGCATTAGACTGTGGTAGTCAATGTTGGTCTGTGAATACTGTGTATTATGTATATTTCAGGGCGTTTCCTCACACCCAGGGTGACTGGCTGATAGTACTGCGCAAAGGCACACAGCCAGAGCTGAGGAGGGACAGGGATAGGGACAGAGAGAGAGAGAGAAGGGATAGACCCGGGCATACTGACAGCGATAGCGAGACCGCTGCCAATGCACACTCTAGTGGTGTGTTCACAGATGTGTACGTGACTGCCCTGGACACTGTATCTGGAGAGTGGGAGGTACTCATAATAGTATTATGATAATTTACAACATAGTGTTATATGTATATATATATTATGCAAATTGCATGTGACTGCCCTGGACACTGTATCTGGACAGTGGGAGGTAAGATATATGTATACATCGTAGTGTATATAGCATGTATATACTGTGCATAGTGTATGGCTGCCCTGGACACTGTCTCTGGACAGTGGGAGGTACCATACTGCTAGTGTAATTGAAGTACTGATCCTGATAACTATACTCATACCACTCATGCTGACCCTTGCAGGAGTGGGGCAGACTGACGGTATATAGAGTGCCATGCTCAACAGTAATACATTAATACCTAACTAGTACCGTGTATATTCTATATGTACATATACATATATATATATATATTCTTACATACTCATACCACAGGAGTGGGGCAGACTGACTGTGGATGGAGTTCCCTGCTCATACCTCACTGGGTGTCTCCATCTGGCCCCAGGGGTGGGTCTGTGGGTGGATAACGGGAGTGCCAGGCTGATTCATACCGACATCTAGTTGACTTGTTGACTAGTATTTCTGAGTTAGACTTAGTGGCTAGACTCTAACCTCTAAGACTAAAGTGTCAGACCACATGGTTAGCGGGAGTGCGAGGCTGATTTCCACTGATATAGTCTAGGTTTGCTTGTCAGTCTACTGTGACACCGGTTATACCTAGCGTATCAAGAGGTGCTGTGGGTGGACAACGGGAGTGCCAGGCTGATTCATACCGACATCATTTGCCCACCTAACTGATTGATGTCGCAAGGTCAGGTTGTGAGAGAGTATATGCCGAGTTCTTCTTGTTGTCTGAGACGAACTGCAATGGGGTCACCTTTTCACCTTTAGGAGAGACGTTGAGTAATCACGCTGTGTCTCTCCTTACCCCCGTTGCCATTGAGACCATCAGAAGACTCTAGTGACACTGACGGGTTGTTGATTCAGAGCGTTTCCTAGAGTGAACCCTTTAGTGACACTTTCATTCCTGGACCCTTTGTGTTGATAGATTTTCTTTGTGTTGATCTGTCGCAAAAACTTACGTGATGATTCTGACAGTCCATGACACGATGAGTATCAGGCTCTCTTCACTACTTCTGGATGGCTAGCGACCCCGTAGAGGTGTGGCTTCGTATCCCACCTCTCATTACACAGGGACTGTATGAGGAGGCGATCGAGCAGCTCTCTGAAGGCCTGAACGATCACCCCAACGACATGAACCTTCTTTCCAGCCGAGCCGGGGCCTACCTTCACCAAGGGCAGGCATTACTGGCCTTACAGGACGCCAGAACCATGCTTGTGACATCACCTATCGACAAGAGGGGGATGTATGCCATGGAGCAGGCGATGGCACTTCTGTCAGGTAGGTCTAATAATGAGTTGTATATCACCCCCCCACCCTCCCCCATCTGTCCCGTTCTCTCTCGTATGCCCACAGGTCTTACACCAGATGTTGAGAGTGGTGTGAGTGGCGCTCGTGCCAAGGGGGACTCTGGACTCGGACTCCCCCACAGAGAGAGAGAGATACACGATCCCAGTACTGGTTCAGAGTTGACTCTAGGTGAGAGAGGAATGTAACATCTTAACATATACATACCAATGGGTCAATGTGCCACACATGGTTAGCCAGAGGTAACAGAGCCCCCCCCCCCCCCTTCCCCCCCATCCCAAGTCTATTCCACTTGCACCCCAGCGTCTATAGTGGTATTCACTCACATTCAGGGGGGGAGAGAGCAGACGTCACTGAAGAACGTGTGGCAGAGAGGGAGAGGGAGACACACCCTTACATGAAGAGGTCACACTATCCCCATCCAGGTATGTGTTTCATGCATACACGTATCATATACTTGGAGTATACAAATTATTCCCACTATTGGATCTTACCTTTTTCAGACCCAAGACTATTTCTCTCTCTTGCTGGCGAGGGCGAGGACTTCAGCGACACCACTCTGTCCCTGACCCAGTCTGCGACAGGTATTGTGAGACATCATATTTCATTTATCATGTATTCTCACTCCGCACTAGTAATATAAATGGCATATCATCTCCTGGCAAGAGAGTGGCAGTATGTAATACATACTATGTATGCACATGTATCTATTCTGTTGCCTTTAATGCTGACACCCCAGAGAGAGAGACAGAGACCAACGGAGAGGTCATTGTCTCTGAGCCAGATGCAGTCGAGACCACTGAAAGAAAGGTGAGAGTGTCTATCTAGTCACATTTGTACATACACATAGGTAGATGTGCTAATTTATATACATGCTTTGACACCAGGTGTCGCTGCCCCCCCTCCAGGCCCTGACTGAGGACGGGGATACAGGGTTGGAGACTGGATCGGCAGAGAGAGAGAGAGAGACTGAATTGGCAGAGAGAGAGAGAGAGACTCCTACACGATGCCCAGACGGTGCCCTCTGTTCTGACCTGAGTGTCAGTCACAGGGAGAGTGCCATCCACCCCGCCCGCTCTGTCTCCTCTGACCCTTTCGCCCATGCCCTATCAGGGTGTGAGGGTGTGCCCCCTACTGACGGTGCATGTGTGTGTGCACACGGCTCTGCCTGCCCCCTGCTCCGGCAGCATCTGGCGGCCACTGAGTCAGCCACTGACACTGATACTCCCCTCCCACCCGCTTTATCAGCCCACCTCGAGTCCTACATTCACCTCCCCCGTCCTGTCTGTACTCTCGGCCCCCTCTGCCCCCTATTGCTGCCAGACCCCGACTGCGACACCCTGGAGACCCACCTCTGGGAGCACTCCCACGACGGCATCCTCGACGTCAGACCCCGCTGCAAGGACGGCCTTGCCTGTGCAGCTAGGGCAGAGGTCAGCCACGTGTCCGCGTTCTGCCACCCGCCTGTGCAGATGCCTCTCTCGCGGTACCAGAGCCACAACATAGACTACCGTGCCAACCTCGCATTCGTGCGTGAGCAGGTGCCGAGACACGGCAACGCAGAGATCCAGGGTCTGATCGAGTCTCTCCTCCCCACCCACCGGCTCTCCCCAGAGAAGCTGGAGCTGGTCCTGGCCACCGGCTACTTTCTCTCCTTGAAGAGCCTGAACAGGGTGTGGGACCCAGTCTTCCTGTCTGAGCTGGCAGCTACCCATCCCATTGTGATGACATTCCTGCCTGAGCACCAGAACATAGTCTCGGAGTACCTCGCTGCTGTCACTCTCTTGTCAGCAGCCAGGAACTACGGTGAGGTCAGAGACGAGTACTTTCTGAGGGAGAGGCTAGCCAAGAGAGCTGCCTCCTCACTTCTGGACCACGCCGTGATTGAGGAGCTAGAGGAGGTGTGCGCCAGGATCGTCGCTGCTGCCAACCGCATCACTAGCTTTGACACGGGTTTTATCGGCTTCCACCTCGATAAGGTGGCTGGCACTGACAACACTCTCTTTGCTATCTTAGGGCCCAACAGTGGCAGACACTACGGTGAGGTCACTATCACCTTCCGCCCGTCAACTCTGCACCACCCAGACACATACGTCCACTTCACAGCCGCTACACGATACATTAGCAGTTCGAGACCCAACCTTCCTGGCCGGCCACACATTACTCTACCTGGTATCGGCTCTAGAAGGGCTCCCTTCGACCAGGCTAGGATCGAGTACTACCACAGGAGTAGGCTCTCTCTTGCTGAGCCAGGCACCAGTGAGGTACTGGCAGACGACCTAGTGTCTCTTCTGGGAGACAGGGAACATGCCCCATCACTTGAGAGTGCACGTAGAGCACTGGAGACACTGGACAGTCACAGCGTGATAGAGGCCCACCTCCCTCCCACGCTGGGTCTCGGACACATTCAGGGGATACAGATGTCTGAAGACGCATACAGACAAATCTCCTCTGCAGGGAGGGCACTGCTGCAGGTGGGTGTCTCACAACGTGTGCTAAGAGATGGACTATATGTATATACTACTCTCTCTGACACCAGGCCCTGCCGAGAGGGACAGTGACCATTATGCCTCGCATGAGCTGGTCGACCCCCTTCTTAACTCTACCCCCTGGCCAGCAGTGTCGACTTGGATACGACATCAGCCTCTCACGGACTCCTGTACGCATTCCAAGCCGACTCAACCTCGATACAGCCGAAGACACACCCACATACGTACACTTCTCCTGCTACGGGGAGTGTCTCATGGAGGTCACTGGCGACGTCCCCTCTGCGGGAGTCACTGTATGCCTCAGGTCTGGGTCTGTCAGGGTACTGCCGTGTTCTCTTGCAGAGGCCAGGGAGGGAGAGATCAGAGCCCCCTCTGAGTGTACTCTTCCCTCCGTGGATGCTCTCCGGTTCCGATCCTACATCGTCTGCTTGTCCAAGTATGGACTGCGTGTGGCACGTAGCGACTCCTTCGCCACTGTCGCGGAGCCCATTACCTTCAGGACGGAGTCTTGGATGTCTCACCCACCCTCCCAGGTGTCCTTTGCCTCACTTAAGGGTGCAGCAACAGTCAAGGGGTGTGTTATAGGAGACTCCCCTGCTATAGGAGAGGCACCTGTGACGGCCCTTGAGGGCGTCAACACTGATATCCCCAATGCTGCTCCCGTAACGATACCCCGTCATCGTCGTGTGCCTCCTGTGATGAGGGTTCCAGTACGTGGCGGCAGGTATCCCTCAGTGTCACAATATAGTTCATAGTGCATGATGTACATAGTATATACTATATATATACTATACCCAGTGTATAGTATTTGGTATATACGATTATGAGGAGGGCTCCGATGCATGGTCGCAGGTGTATACCATCTCTACAACACAGAAATGATTTTCTCCTATATATGTTGTTATGTACGCGTGGGCTCACATCTTGGCTCAGTCCAATATATACGTAGTATATAGTATAAACAGACATACATTTATATGAGTATGTACTCACTCCTTAGATTCCATGCAGAAGTGGAGACCCACAGGCTCGAGGAGTTTGTTGCCAGGAATGCTGACAAGGAGGCAGAAGGCACCAGCAACAGGGTATGTAAACACTATAATGTGCACGTTGGAACAATGTATGGGTGTTCTATAGAGCTATATTCTCCACAAGCACACACGCTGATACCTTTGTGCTTGACGATGTTTATGGAAGGTTTTCTTACCCAGGAGAGCGTAGTAGGGACAAGCATCCTCTTAGTGCCGATATGATAAATTCTTAGAAATACTATTTCTGAAAGGTATTCATTCATTTAATACCAGAGTGTAGTCGGTACAAGCATCCTCTTTACTGCCGTTGACGTAGGTGGAGAGGGTGTGGGTCTCACCAGTGCCATTATGCTGTCCCATACAGAGATGCTGTGCTGCCCTATCCGTACGTATATTATATATATAATTTACACATGTATATATATATATATAATTTACATATATATATATATATATATATAATTTACATGTAAATATATATATGTAATTTACATATATATTTATTCTTATATATACATTCTATAGTATTCTTATATATATGAATATATAATATTCATTAACTTACTCCCATAGCCACTCTCTGTCTTACATCCAGCACACGAGCCTCTTTCCCTGGCGTCACTTGCGCCTCGTGCTGTCAATGTGGCAGATGGTGAGGAGGAGGGTGTAGTAAGATGTCAGGCAGACCTAGCTACTTGGGAGTGTCTGAGAGAGGGGGGTCACGTCGAGCAAACCCCTTACTTCTGCTCCACACCACTCACGCAACACACCCTCTGTGGTCACCGCCTCTACTCCCTCTATGTACATCAGAGGACCCAGTTCGCGTTCTGTGAGGTTGACACTGGTACGTTGCCCTATACTGTTCTTCTTGGTACTATAGACACTCTCTTACGGTCACACACGCACACATATGTATCCATATAGATTCACTCTAGGGGAGTGGCAGGACATCCCCTGGACGGGGCCCTTGCTCAAAAAGGCCACGGGTAGGTACCCTGAGTTTGAGCAGCACCTGACAAGCGTGGGGGACACTCTCCTACTGGTCGGGTCCCCTACGCCCAGCGTCGAGAGTGTGGATCTCCTCACCGATAGCGCTGACGCCACCCCCACAGCCATGTCCCTGACCTGTCACATGTACGACACAGATGCCGGTGTGTGGGAGGAGCCTGCTACTCTCGCTCTCTCCTCCATGTGTGTGTCTGAGTACACCACGTGGCACCACTCTTCTGTGGTGGTGGGTGGCACCCTGCACGTGTTTGTGTGGACAGACAGGTCGTTCAGTCGGTCTGGCATGCCATTCGATACTCTATGGGAGCGGTACGACCCAGAGCGTCAGGAAGCCGCCGAACACGAGCCTGTGCCCCCAACACAGACTGAGGCTCCTACCTCTTGGCGGCTTCCTGTTATCCACCTCACTTACACCCCGGGTCTCGCCCCCAGAGCCGAGGAGCTCAGCCTGCCCCCTGGTGTGTCCATCCCACGGCGTGACACGAGTGCATTTGTGCACGGCACCCGTGTGCTATTCAGTGACGACAAGGACATGGCCACTGTATTTGACACAGTGAGTGGCGAGTGGGCCAGAGTCAAGACAGACCTGGGTGCTGGGCGTCGCGTAGGTTCTGTAGTGACACAGAGACCAGATGGGGTGGTGCTCTCCCCCCACCGCTCCTCCGGTATCTCTATGGGCACGGAACCATACTCTGAGACTTTCCACATTGTGGCCGGAGAGCTGGACGCACGTGACGCATTCCCCCACCCTGAGCTGAGATGGGCCGAGGGGATTGACAAGATAGGTGGCTAGATCTAATGCTCTGAGACAGTCACTGTATATATCAGAGGAGGAGGAGGTAATAGACTCAAACACTGAGCATCTGCGGTGTCCCATGTCGTTTCTCTCATCCCTATCAGGGTGGATGGTTCTGGTTACCAAAGGCGTAACAGAGTACATATTAGGCTTGACTCAACCAGACAGAAACACAACTCGACTCAAGCGGCTTGAGTCGAGTTGTGTTTCTGTCGCCCCGGCCTTTGTGGTGTGGGTGTAGAGGCATGCATAGGTAGTCATATGCACGCCTCTGCTGATAGCTGATAGCTGATAGCTAGATACGAGTCATAGTATGTTCATACGCATATAGATAGAGTGGGTAGAGAGGCATGCCTAGGCATACACTGCAGCATCATCAGTCTAACTCATCCTTACCAATAAAGCTGTTACAGCTTCTAAAAAGCTGTACTATATTGTGTGATATCTGGATTATCCAAAATTGACACTATAAGCCTTAGTATACACATGGAAGACAGAAATATTGTGGGCCTGTGGTAATGCGAAAACCCTCAATGACGGTGCGGAACAGAGGAAAGACAGGGAGATGAGTGAATACGAGTATGGTCTATTTTGAGTCACAGTGTGTCACTGTCTACACCACCCAGTATTTAGTACCCTTCACTACTGCAATACAGGCAACAGCTACTACTTACCCCCACTCTACATACACTAACACTACAAGTGGTGTGTAACCATCAAGTCCCAAGTAGAATACATCCTACATGTCAGGATAGGAGCACTATCGTAAGAGACAAGAAGAAGGAGTGGACCTAACGATTAGCATATATATATGTGGACAAGGGGAGACATACAGACAGATGAAGGGGTAGAGAAAGAGACAGACAGAGTCAAAAGAGACTGGTGCTGGAATCAGATGTCTGTGTGTGGGGGGGGGGGGAGTGAGAGGACACAGATAACGATAGAGTGATGTATCTACGGAAACCCTGGTAACACGTAACGCCCATACCTTTGAATGATACTCGTGAGATTTAGGACAACACGAGGGCGGAGAGGAAAGTCTGTGTGTAGGTCGGGGACGGGGGGGGGGGATCTGATATGAGACAAGGGTGCTGAATTGGATACGATTGTCATGGGTATGTGTATCTGGTATATATACTCTGGTACGGGTATGTGTTTGTGCGGAGATACCCAGCAACAGTCAAAGAGACACACACAAAGCGGTAAGCTGCCGAGTAGGAGGTCAAACACTGCAATACTTATCACCATAACTCAACAGAATAGTACCTAGACCCTATGTCAGTCTCCATGCTTAAGGCTTGAGTACTGCCCTTCCCTTCTAGGCGCACCACCACCACCAATTATCCAAAGGGGGCCGGGCAAATAGGTAGTTGACATGGGTTGCACATAGGTTGATAAACAGGGCAGGAAAAGCCACTGAAGACCCCGGATAGACGTTAAGACTCCACAATTATGGATAACCTCGGCACAACAGGACTGAATGTCGCCAAACGTGGTCAATATAGAAGAGACACAACTCGGCTAGACCCTCATTCATATTTGATTCTTAACTTTGAAGCGACGAGTGACTGTACACGGTCCCTCTCTCATCGCTCACAAGACCATGCCATCGGCCGGGCTTGGGTCAATGAGCCCAGAGAAGGTGGCTGCTTCAGTGCCGAACCTGGACCCTAGCTGGAAGGAACATGTCATTGCTGACAAGGTGCACACCTTTGTGGCAAAGAACAAGCTCTTTGACAAGTTCCCTCGCCGTGAGGCTCACGTCATCATGCTTGCGTGCCTGGCCCACTCCTCCTGGCACACCATGGCCCTCTGTATCCAGAAGTTCCCAGATATCCCGCTGGAGGGCCCTGCCTACTTGGTGTCACCCAGTGTATTCAGAGACATGCTGGAGAGGGCACACCCCGTTGTGGTCAGGGCGTATCTGGCCAACACGGCTCTGGAGAGGGAGAGTCTGCACAGAGACACAGCCGGTGAGAACGCATACTTAAGTGCACTCAGGAACAAGGAGCCCAAGAGTGTGTGTAGGATACTGTACAGCCTTATGTCCACCAGATATCTCTCTCTCTCTATTGAATAAATATGTATAAATTGGGCAACACCCTCTTACACAGGTATACCTAGTGTATATATTAGTCTACCAGATATAATTACATATATTAAGTGTATTTTGGACACAATACTCTCACCCCAAGGGCGTGTCGCTATGGGTCAGCAAGCCTGTTGCAGTGGCTGCATGAGCATGGCATGTCCTCCACCGCCATAAACAGGTATTCGCGAGTACATAGACACAAGCATTATGTTGGTACTGACACAATACTCTAGGAGATTGTTGAGAGTTTGGGCTATAATCAACGCTATGTCTGTGATTACTGTTCAATATCTCTCTTTCCCCCCCCGATTCGCTGCTAGAACCAGGTATGGCGAGACCCCCTTCCACTGCTTTTGCCACCACAACCGGAGTGAGAGGGGTCTCATCTACCTGCATAGTGTGGGCCTGACCTCCACCGGCAAGAACAAGAAGAATGGCGACGCCCCCTTCCACAAGGCTCTGCACCTAGCTTCTGACAGCCAAGACTGCAACGCCCACCCGGTATCTCTGTTCTTTGTGCAGCTACTGCACCGCTACGGCCTGATGTCCGAGGAACTGGACGGAATAGGCCGCCACCCCCTCTACTTATCCCACACTGCCAACAACATTCCAGTCACTCGGTACCTGTACACAGAGCTGGGATACAGACACCACTCTGTGACCCAGAAAGACATTGACGCCCTCGAGCCCACCTTTGTGCCATTCCGCCACTACCCCTGCCTCTTCACCCACGACCTTTACCACCTAGTGCGCCCCCTGGATGAGGAGAGCACACGGACCCTCCTCCTTGATCTCTACACTCTCACAGGTAGGCTGGACGGTGGCGATAAGATTGCCATCGCAGCCTCCTGTGACGGGGATGAGCTGGGGCCGCAGGAGGGGTCTCTGCGTCTCCTTAAGTTTGCAGTCTGTCTCGGCGGACAGGACCCATTCGATGGCTCTCTGCCCACCCCTCGCTTCGACAGTGAGGGTACTATGACCTGTCGGTACATGGTGGAGTTCCCAGTGGTGCTGGCTGAGGTGAGAGTGGTTTTAGTGTCTATCTCTCTGCCCTCCCCCATACCCTACATGTTATGTAATACATATTATGTATTCATGGTTGACCTTTAGGTCAAGGGAGCCCTCCGCTCTGTCTTCAACCACTCCAAACTGACCCTGTGTCTCTTCGGCATGGATAGCACCATCACAACCCTGATGGTTGAGGATATAGTGGGCACGGTGCCCATCTGCGAGGTCATCGATGGCCAGATCCTGCCAAGGGTGAATGATAACTGCATCCGTAACGCCAGAGTGAGTATACTCTATTGATGCCTCGTTGTCTCTCTATATATATATGCATATATCGTTGTATATCGAGTAGCGCTATGAGCTAGAGCCACTAACCTCTAGGGGCATCAGCTCTCCCTCTCCCTCTCCCAAAGAGCCAAGGAAGCAGGTTATCTGCCTGAACTCGGGTGTCCCTCCTTTGCCAATGCTGCAACGCTTACAGCCTCTGCCAACGGCTTAGTCATGCTGGCAGGGACTCTCTTTCCAGGGGCTGGGTTTGCGCAGCTGCAGCAGACCCACGACTTCTACCTGAGGTGTGACTATCAATGTATATATATACATACCGTGTGGGAGTAGATGCTACTATCGTCTATATTGGATGTGTGTACTAAACTGTGCATTATGTATGTATGTACTATCATCTTTGCCCCCATTAAACCGAAGTATTACTGATTGCCACACGTTACTGACCTCCAGGGCTGCCTCTGACGTTGCCTTGACAGCCAGTTCAGTTGCCATCCTGCACAGAGAGGGTCTCCTATCTAATGTTGTCAACATCACAAAGGGGCACCTTGTTGAGCTCTGGCTTGGTACAGAGTGTAAGGGTCTCTCAGAGGACGTAGACGAGCCTCTGGTCCTTTACTCCGTCACCAAGCAGATACTATTCAACCTTAAGCCGGAGGATGCCCACAGGGTCATGCTTCTGGCCGGTAAGATTGCGGAGGGAGACCCACTGAGCTGCCAGAACTTCCCAGCACGCTTCGACCTAGATCAGTGCGCTATCATTGTGGAGACGCAGGTGCTTTCCATCATGAGCATTGTGGCAGGGGCCAAGCATATCCACACCCTGGACTTCGCCCTGCCTAGCGTGTTAAAGCTTCTGCACTCTCTGGAGGATTACAGGAGCATCGAACTGTGGCCCAACCTGCATGACCCGTATGAGACAGTTCATGGATACTCGGAGACTCTAAAGAGGGACCACCGGGCAGAGCTACTCGACGTGTACGCCAAGCTGCTGACTGCCGCGTCGAGTGCCCTGGGGAAGTCAGTGCTGGCTGAGAGCACGGCCGTAGCAACTGCTATTGACCTTCACATTGCCAAGCACCCTGACCAAAGCAAAGCATGTGATCTGAGTCGTCTGGCTAGACTGTACTTCTCTGACCACAAGACTATGCCTCAGGTGGCTGGCAACCGGTTCCAGACTCTCTTCAACAGTGTGCCTCAGTACTGGGACCCCTCTCTCTCCGGTACTGTCAAGAGAGACGCCACCCCAGCAGAGCTAGTCATGCTGGATAAGGCCTTCCAGGAGTGCGGGGGCAAGGGGAAGGTACACGCCGCCCAGCACATCACCAACATGAAGCTCTATCGGCTGTATGCCACTAGACGGAAGATGGTGGCTGCTGCGCCTGGTCCTATCAACTCGACCTTCCCCCTCAACACCCGCAACGTCAGCCTCGCCTCCTATGCCGAGCTCAGCCCAGCTGCCAACGAGGCTCTCTTCTTCCATGGTATGTGTCTCTCTCCTCTATATCTTTAGTATAGTATATAGTATATAGTATATAGTATATATATATATATATATATATTGAGAGTGTTTGTATGTGTGTGTATATCACATACCTTGGCAATAATCATGTTTCTCATCCATTCTTTGGTACTCTCACTGTATGTCTTTTGTCTTTTACTCTCACTGTCTGTCCTTTCCCCACCTCAGGCACCAGGAACATGGATACCGCTGAAATCATTATGGATCAGGGCTTCGACCCGAGGCTCGGACGTGGCTACTTCGGCCACGGTGCCTATTTCGCTGATGACCCCCGCAAGGCAAGTAAGTACTCCCATGTTATCGACTCTGAGGGCCGCAAGGGGCTCCTGGTCTCCCGTGTATGTCTCGGCCGTAACCCCTTCCAGACGAGCACTGCCGACAAGAAGCTAGAGAGACCTCCCGCTGTAGAGGGGGTACCGGGAACATGTGTCATTGCCAGTGAGTTCAAGAAGTACAGAGAGTACATTGTATACCAGAGGGTACTAGCCTATCCAGAGTGGATCATATGGGTGCAGTGGAAGTGAGAGCCATTTTGTGCAGGGTTTATAGTAATAATAGAGAGGGTTCTTGCTAATGACACAGAGTATACAGTGTAGATACGTGTTCTGATATATTCTTCCAAGGGGGCTTCTACAACTGTTATAGAGTTGTGGCCTTCTCTGGGCAAAAGAGAGAAAAGGGTCTGGAAGCAACTGGTTCCGTTAACAGTACTTCAGTTAACAGCAACTGTTGAGACTCAACGGTATCTTAGTGTTACTGAACAGTAGGTTATTGACATCATAACATGTAGACACCTCTTCATCATCAACACTCGCCACCGCCACACCTCTGTAGCATTGAAGGCCTTCTAAGATGGTGAAAGTGCCCTTGATGATGCGGTTACGCGGGAAGGAGAAGACCTGGCAGAATGTCAGGATGAGAGCAGAGTTTGAGGATGAGGGGCTTCCCCCTGTGGTCATGGTAGGGTCTATAAGTGCGAAAGGCAGAGCATACTTCCACGGAGAGGCGGATCTGCCCCGTAGGGACCAATCGTACCGATTCATGTTCGTTGCGACACACGACAACAGCCATAGGGCATTGACATGCAAGTCTCCCTGTCACCTAGGTGGGCAAGCATATCTCTATATGACAAACGTTCCAATATCCCTACTTACCCCCCAGAAGACGGACTATACAACATTGTGTTTGTACCGACGCAGTCAGGGGGCCCACTTGAGAAGGGCCTGCGGCAGGTCCTGCCTCCCTCTGTAGTGTGTCCTGTCACCAAGTGCACGTTCCGCACTATATCAGAGGGAGACACCCAGTCCGTTGAGTGGTTCCACAAGTGGGTGGAGTCTGTGGCGAGGTCCTCAGAGGATGTGACACTGTGTGTGGGTGTGGACGGTGACCATGCTGGGCTGCAAGATGGGCAGTCAAGGGAGAGAGTGGTCATCTCCATCCAGACAACCCTACTCCCCTTAGGTACCATAGTTAACTCATACTGCTTTTACTCTATTTGATAATACTCGATACCATCCACTCCACCCCCCTTCCCCAAATACTCAGAGCTTGCATGTAATCATATACTATCCTCTCTTCTCAGTATTTACCACTCAGAGCCTGGATGTGCCCCTGTCATCAATGTCCTGGATGTCCCTGAAGAGGCCATCACCTCCTGTCTAGTGGACATTCCACCCGTTGCTGAATTCGGCAGGATCGGTGCTGTCTCCATCCAGCTGGTACGCCTGTTCCGCTCCCGTAGGCTCACAGTGGTAGCTGATGACATGGTTATGCTGGCATCAGTCCTCATGAACAGGTACTGTTATTTATACTGAATACACAATGTACGTATTACATATATGTGTTACTATTTACTACGCCTAGTCCAATGTTCCTCTATATATATAGATGTATAATGGGTGGCTGATTACATGGTCATGCTGGCACCTGTCCTCATGAACAGGTGGTTAGCGCTTGTATTTACCTGTCTATTTTTACACATGTGTATTATACACTGTATTCACGTGATGATAGACATATACTTACTCGCAGGTGCGGATGCAGACTGCCTGTCAACTGCCTGGATGCTAGGTGCTACTGTGGGAAGGCCATCACTATCCACAAGCACGGGTACCTACAGACAGAGTCCATGGACTTTAGCGTGAGTGGCAGAATCACCCTGACCGCACACCCACTGGGGGCCCTGGCGGCAGAGGTGCGCTATCATATTGACTTCTATACATAGTACTTCCATGCCTATACATATATATGGGGATCTTTGTACTTGCGCTCACATGCAATATTTTCACATCATGTCTATTGTGTCATATATATCATCTCATTGAGCAGACTCGTAATAAGGATGCCGACATGAGGCGCCGCTTCCACTACGTGGCCAACCCACAGCGGCCCTTCTCAAGTGACGTGGCCACCAATCCGTCTCTCAGGCTGGGAGAGGTACGTCCTATAAGACGCACACATATAATTAGTATTATATGTATTAGTATACACAGTCTTTACAGTATAAGCTATGTTAAACCTAGGTTGTCGCTATGCCCTTCTGTGCTGCCCTGAGGGTAGTTGCGGCACATGCCCTGGGGGAGCTGGAGGGACTGAGGCGTGTCAGCCAAGCAGGTCTGGACCTCCTCCTCTCATACAAGCCGACTTCCACAGTCTACCGGCGCATCATCCAAGCTAACGGATACCGACACGCACATGCATACCGCGTACTCTCTAGTTCGCGTAGACAGTTGCCAGTGTTGCTCGACTCACCTAGAAACCCTGACGTGCTGTATCCACTCAATGTACTAGAGGCAGTAGACATGTATGCGACAGCTGTGTCATGTTTCTACGCATATGAAGCCTTCCAGCACAAGAGTTGCCTCGATCCCGTTATCAGCACGATCGGGCTGCCCTACAACCATGGGGCCAAGCACCGCATGAACGTGTATCGTACCTTGGAGGCACTGTGTGTAGCACTCAGAGGCGCATATCGGTCCAAGAGACTGGTGGATTTCTGTGGACACAGCGTCGCTGTGCCCGTGCCACTGAATGACATCATACCAACCATGCAGGGACTGAGAGTGGGGTCACCTGGGTCACCAGTGGAAGGTAGGATACATGCACCTCTCGGCAACATGCAGGTCTGATGTATATCATGTAGTAGTGTGTGACGAGGGTGACCGCCCCCCCCCTTCACCCACCCATCCCCACCTCTTTGCATGCGTGGTATATACATCCCGATCTGTGTGTTTGACGCCAGGTGAGGCAACAGTCGCACTCCCTTCCCCTTTTAGACACCTGGATCTGAGCAAGTCAGTCACATACCTGGAGCCAGTTGATGTGTCTGCCCCGATATACGGAGACCTGACACAGTTTGTGTATGACAACATGCACTCCCACTATATTGGTACTGGGGAGGATCTAAAGGCACTAGGGGTTGCGAGACGCCAGTGGAAGACACTGAGTGTAGAGCGGATAGACAAGGTGGGTATGATAGGGATAGTGTACTGATATATAGTACTATATCTAGCAGACCTCTACACCTCAGGTGATGAACAGTACCCTGATGGAGCAGTACCTGATGAGGAGGGCGGAGCTGGACTTCTACCGCTCCCACCCCACTGGACCCTTTTGGAGCGGTGTCCCTGGTCCATTATCCAATGGTCTCGAAGAGAGGTACGATATGATATGTTCATAGCATGAATAGTATGCCACGGTTTTTTAGTATTAGGACGATAAGAGACTGATACAGGTTCGAGGTGACAGAACACGAGAGGGTGCTTCTACACGGTACCTCTTGCTCACTGGTGCAGAAGGCGGATGGGAGTGTGGGTGATCTCCTGAGCTTGGGGTTCAACGAGACCTACGGTACAGCGTTTGACTTGCCCTCAGGGTCTGCCAAGTGTCATACTCGTATCTACAGTCTGGACAAAAATACACTAAACCCTCCTGAAATAGAATTCTCTTGACTGTAGATAGTGCTCAATAGCATCCTAGGTATATCGATAGACGAATTGGGTCAAAGTCATTTGCCATTGGTATATACATACCTGTCACTCCGACGATACACACATCTATTTATACACACACATCTAGACACATCCAGACACATCTACACCATCTAGTAGTGTCTCTGGACCCACACGACGTATGCAGGGTAGCAGCTGATACCTTCGTATATGACAAACTCGGGTCTCTTGAAAGAGGTGCCGACCATGGCTGTGTGTGGGAGCTGGGTACCCGGCACAGTGGGTGGCCTGCGGACACCGTGGTACTTGGTGCCTGGGTCGGTGGGCACGACAAGTGGGTAGGGTCCTAGGTTGACAAAGCACACCACAATGGGGCAGAGACCCTTGAGCATGTCTGGGGCGTTGCGGGACTGCTCGAATGCAGCGGTCTTGGCGTAGTTGTCGGCCTTGTCGGCAGTGGCCGCAAAGTACACACCCCTACCATACAGTCCACTGGTAGAGCCGTATGTCTCATTGACGCCGTAGCTGATGAGGTTGCCGCAGCTGCCGTCGTTGCCCTGCACCAGAGGGACATAGGTTCCGTGTAGGAGCACCCTCTCATACTGGCCGAGACCCATCATATCCTCAAGGCCCCCTGGTATGGGTGTAGGGACACCACTCCAGAAGGGGCCAGGGGGGTGCCTGGGGAGGGTGGCGCTCTCCAGCTCCTCTCTGTGCAGGAGGTACTGGTGGAGCAGCATGGAGTTGAGCACCTTGTCCACCCTCTCCACAGAGAGTCTGGACCAGAGCCTGTCCCGCACACCCATGGCCCTGAGGTCACGCCCTGTCGCGAGATACTGGCTGAGGACGTTGTTGGAGACACACCCGGCAACGGCACGGTACTCGTGGGTGCCAGCATCAACGGGTCTGAGCTCTGTGATGTTCTTGTGGAGGTTGAGGCCACGGAAGAGGGAGGGGATGTTGAGGCCGGAGGTAGCTGGGGTTAGATAGAGAGAGAGAGAGAGAGAGAAAGAGAGAGAGAGAGAGAGAGAGAGAGAGAGAGA